>JAYDZE010121811.1:0-23383 GCA_034509125.1 Monilaria moniliformis
TAAATTTTATTTTTGGGTTAGACAATCAATTCATCTCCCTGTGGGTTCGACCCCTAATTGCTACTTTCGACACTGTTATCTTGCAGTTAGAAGTTATTTTAGGGTATTTTATAACTTGTGTGCAATTCATTACTAATCAAATTTATACTCTAAAATTCGCATCAGGGGAATATGTCTTATAACGACTCTAACGAGCAAGTCAAGAGTCCATATACCAACATAATTAATGTTTTGGATTTTGAAAGTGAGCAAATGGGGTCCTGTCTCATAAAATGACCCACAATATATCATCACCAAAAACACACACAATCTTGGAAAGGTAGGAAATTTATGTCTGATTCAGCGTGGCTGAATAAATATTGTTGTGCTTTTATAAGAATATATGGTCCCATTTCATGAATATTAGGATTAATGTTGTCCAGAAATTATTGAAGCTTTGATACTTTCAATGTTTACTAATTAAATGGGAAAGTGACAACAACATTAATTATCAACAACAACAAAAAATCATCTGATTTGTTCAAGAGCCAATTAAATTTTATTGAAATCCAATTCATTCCGTGTTAAACAATGTTAACTAAACAATTTTATTGAATCAAAATCGAATTGAAAATTAGACTACTGCAGACATCTGATAATAACACGTGATTAAATTGTAACAAGAGAAAAAGCCAATTTTAAGAAATTTAATCTCACTAAAACTGTACAAAAAAAGAAGAAGCTAGCATGCATAATGCAGGTCCAAATCCAAGGATCTGAAATTGCCTCTAGCAAGAAAATCAATCACCAAAATCCCTAACACTAACAAATAAAAACTCCCAAAAATACAAAAACATTAAAAAAAAAAAAAAAAATCAATCAGCTATGATTTGAGGACTGTTTCACCAACGGCTGAGATGAAGTTTTCCCTGATTCCTCCGGCTGGCTCTTTACCTCCGTCAAAAGCGCCACCACCTCCTTCATGGTCGGCCTCTCGGCTGGGGACGAGTTCACGCAGAACATCGCGATCCCGAGCGTCTGCAGCATCTCCTGCACCATCTGGTCCGGCAGCCCTTGGAGCTTCGAGTCAAGCACCGACACTGCTGGCTCGAAGCTCCCCATCTTCTTCCTCACCCACTCGACGATGTGCAGCCCATCGCCTATCTGAGGCTCCACGGCGCTGCGCCCGCTCAGTATCTCAAGCAACACCACTCCGTAGCTGTAGACGTCGCTCTTCTCTGTTATGTTCACCGTGTATCCATACTCTGCATGACAAAAAAAAATATACCGGATCGATTTTAAATTTTTTTCAGGGACCTGAGAGTCTCAACTGTATAAATCAAGATTGGACTATCATATAAACTAGACATAAAAGTTAATAATGATCACCAAAGTTTAAGCCATGTTTGCCAAAAACTCAATCACTCACCATAAATAAAAGAAACCTAACATTGAACCAAGATACTTAAATGAAATAAGACATCAATTATACGACAGCAATGAGCTCCAACAATCAAAGTAACAACAAACATGATCAAACATTGCAACCTCACTAATTAGATGTTTGAGCAAGGAACTTGCCTGGCGCAATATACCCATAAGATCCGGCAACTCTGGACATAGCCTGGTGGTAAGTAGGCGAGCTCATGAGCTTCGCGAGCCCAAAATCTGCCAAGTACGCCTCGTGCTTGTTATCCAAGAGGATGTTGTTGCACTTGACGTCTCTATGGAGGATGGCCGGCAAGCAGTCATGGTGGAGGTAGGCGAGCCCCTGGGCCGATCCAATGGCAATCTTATACCTAGTTTCCCAATCCAACTGCCTATTGTTCAACAAGAGCTGCTGCAAATTCCCATTAGGTATGTAGTTATACAACAAGAGCTTCACACTTCTATTAGAGCAATATCCAAGCAACTTCACAATATTCCTATGCCTAATGTGGCCAAGAATCTGGATCTCAGCAGCAAAGGAATCATAGATACTCTCCTCCTCTCGGTTCCTCGTCTTCCACAGCTTCTTCACGGCGATCACCTCCCCATTAGGCATCTCCCCCTTGTACACCACCCCGGAGCACCCCTTCCCAAGCACGTTCTCATCTCTCAGGCACCCCAAAATGTCCTGCACCGAGAAATTAAGCTTCTGGAAGGGGATGAACGTCCACGGATACGAGAAGTCCTCCTCCCCAGGGGACCCCGACAGGGCAGCCTTATGATCAATAACATACCTATGATGGTTTCGGGCAACTATAATCCAGATGGCAACAACTGCCATTAGGACGGATACCAGGACCACAGCCACCAAGGCTATGGTCCTGGCCGACCTCAACCCGTTTCTAACCCTAAACCGGGATGAGCAAGTGATCCCATCCACAGACTCGCACAAATGGGGATTCTCAAGAAACGAGCTCACAGTTAGGGTTCTAAAAAAGGGTGTCACCGGCACAGGGCCGGAGAAGTTGTTATTGGAGATGTTCAAGCTAGTGAGGCTAGTTAGGGTGCTCAACACCGTGATCCTCCCAGACAACATGTTATGCGACAGATCAAGTGACTGGAGCTGCCTCAAACCCGACATTGTCTCAGGAATCTCACCGGTGAATCTGTTACAACTTATATCTAAACTCATCGTCAGACTAGCTAAGTATCCCACCACGTCAGGGATCAAACCAGACAAACTATTGCTACTCAAATCAAGAAGAGTGATCTTCTGTAGATTCCTAAATGAGCTAGGAATCTCCCCAGTTAACAAATTGTTGTTCAAGATAAGCTTATTCAAGTAACTGAAATTGCCAAATGTGGAAGGAATCTCACCACTAAAACTGTTACTACTCAAATCAAGCTGCTCCAAGTTAACTAAATTACCTAACTCCGGCGGTATAGCGCCGGTTATATAGTTGTTATGCACATCAAGTAGCTCCAAAACGGTCGCGTTAGCAATCTCACGAGGCAAATTCCCTTCAAAACGATTCATGTAAAGATCAAGGAATACCAGATTCTGCAGCTCCCCAATCTCCTTCGGGATCTTACCCGTGAGCTGATTCTCCCCGAGCCTCAGCCTCACAAGGGACTGGCAGGTTACCAGTGAGCGTGGCAACGTGCCAGTCAGCGAATTCCCCAGTAACAGCAGCTTGTTCAGTTTCCTCAGCTTGAAAATCTCCTCAGGAATATTTCCCGTGAGTTTATTCCTGGAGAGATCGAGAGCGTAGAGTTCAGTGCAATTACAAAACTCTGGGGGAATCGTGCCGGACACGGAATTCCCCCAGAGGAAAAAGCTCTGGAGGTAGTTAAGTCTTCCAATCTGCCAGGGGATGGATCCTGACAGCTGGTTTTTGTCTAACTGCAGAGCGATCAGACTGCTGCAATTGGACAGCTCTGGCGGGATGGGTCCCGTTAGAGCGTTGTCTGACAGGTGCAGCTGCTCGAGGACTTCCAGAAGTTCGAGCTCTCCGGGGATTTTTCCGGAGAGCTCGTTGGCGGAGACATCGAGCACGACTAAATTAGTGCAGTTGGCGAGGGCGGCAGGAATGTCGCCGGAGAGGGAATTTCCCCATAGAAGCATGCTTGTGAGTTTTTGCAAGCGGCCGAGCTGGGGTGGGATTTGGCCGGAGAGTTTGTTCATGTGGAGGTAGAGGTTTCGGAGCTCCGATAAGGAGCCGAGCTCCGGCGGGATGTGGCCGGAGACCTCGGTGTCGTAGAGGGCTAGTGTTTGGAGGTTGGTGAGGGAGCCGAGGGAGGGGGGGATTTGGCCGGAGAGGGCGGTGGCAGCGGCGCCGAATGTGGTTAGGTTTTTTAGGAGCCCTATTTGGGAGGGGATTTCTCCGGTGAGGAAAGGGTTGCCGCCGATTCTGAGATGCTGGAGGGAAGTTAGTGAGCCGAGCTGAGATGGGATTGAGCCGTTCAAGACATTGTCTTGTAAGCAGAGGACTTGGAGGGCGGAGAGATTGGCTAGCGGCGGCGGGATTGCGCCGGTGAGGCGGTTGGAGTTGAGGTAGAGGAATTGGAGGGAGGTGAGGGAGGAGAGAGAGGGGGGGATGGGGCCGGAGAGGGAATTGGAGGAGAGGTCGAGGAGAGAGAGGCAGGAGAGGGAGGAGAAGGAGGAAGGGATTGGGCCGGAGATGTTGGTGGAGGAGAGGTTGAGGAGAGAGAGGGAGGAGAGGGAGGAGAGAGAGGGGGGGAGGGAGGAGAGGTTGAGGAAGGTGTTGGGGATGGAGAGGGAGATGACTCTTTGTTGAGGGGAGCATGTGATGCCTCGCCATGAGCATGGGGTGGGGGTGGTGGGGTCCCACGTGGAGAGGATGGGGGAGGAGGACTTGTAGTAGGGGTCGGCGGCGGAGAGGAGAGAGAGGAGGGCCTCGCCGTCGGGGGAGAGAGAGAGGTTGGAGTGGAGGTGGAGGAGGAGGAGGAGGTGGAAGATGAGGGTTTTTGGTGGTGGTTTGGTCTCCATTTGATGATTATGATGATTCTTGATTAGGGGTTAGTTCAAGAATGTGGTGGTGGTAGTGGTGGGAGGTGGTGGCGCTAGGGAGAGAACATGCATGTGGGAGGAAAAAAATCTTGCATGTGATAACAAGAAAAGGATTGTGTTTTGATGAGGGTTTTCTCTCATCTTCTCTTGCTGTTCTTGTTGCTTCGCCGGAGCTCCACCGTGTGCGGCGGCTGGGTGGTGGGGGGGAGGGTTATTGGAGGAGGCCATTAATGGCGGCCATTTTTGGTTTTGTTTGTGGAGGGATGGAGAGGTTTCAGTTGTAAGTTCCTTTATCTTTGTGCAAAGAAGTTTAATTTTATGTTGATTGAGTTTATCAAGGGCAAATGATTTTAATTAAAATAATGGTTTGGAGATTTATTTTCTGTTTAATATATATAGAGATTAGGGTACAAATGATTATTAATGGCTCTTGCTTCATGGAGGCTGTTCGAGAGGACATTTTTTGAAGTGTTGAATTTCCCTTTTTGCCCTCATGGCTTGAAATTGAATTATATCCCAGTTTTTGAAATTTAATTGTTAACTCTGAGGGCATTATTATGTAAAAAGAAATATATTTCTTTGTGATCGATGCAAAAGGCTATTTCTATTATTATTATTATTTTATTTTTTTGTGTGGATGCATGTAAAACTATGGTATACTTTTGTAAAAGAGAAGCTTAAGACTTAATTTTGTGAAAATACAAGTATTACCACATAGGGGTATATATAGTTTCTTCTAAGTAATAGATTAATAGTATAGTGGTGTTTAATATATTATTGAGTTCCCAAAATACCCTTTTAGATAATCATATTTCTTCCTCTTTAATTACATATATATTGAGTTTTTATTACAGCTAATTTTAAGTAGATATAGTTGCACATATTTGAAATATAGTGTGGGTTTTGAGTAAATAAAGTAGATATATAATTTTAGCATAAATCGGATTGAGGTAAAAAGTGATTATTCAAGAGGAGATTTTGGTCAAAAATAGATGATTATTGAATGAATTATCAGTTCATGCTTCTAATATATTTATGAAGGTTCCTTTTTAGGTTAACAAAATCATATGTGCAAAATCACATTTAACTTTATTTAAAAAAAAAAAAAAAAAAAAAGCGATTCCAATTTCCAAGTAATATTTGCCCTCAATTGGAAATTTACCTTAGGGTGGGGGGGGGGGGGGTAAAAATGCCTTGGGAAAATGAGGATTTGATGATAATATTGGAGAGAGAGAGGGAGAGGCAGCTTAGAGGATTGTGAAAGGCAATAAAGGATTGGATTAAGCAACCAATTCCTATGTCTTTTTCTTTCTATATGTCATAATATAAACAAATCTTAATTCAATTTATGTGGGTTCTCAAAGTGACCTGTCTGTCACAAAAACTTAAATGACTGAAAGTGTGGGCGTGGATAAAGAGGAAACCTTAATTAGATTGTCTCATTATTTTGTTCTTTTATACATAAGTTATTGTTATTATTATTTGAGATGTGTACTAAACAAATTTCGTTTTTATATAATAATTGATAATATATTTAGAATATTAAACGTGACGAACTCGATTTAAAAGATGTTGGAATGATTCGAAGTGGATACCTTTTTATTACTTCTATGTTCAAAGTAATGAATTCTCTTTTGATTTATTTTACTTTTGTTTTGTTTTGTTTGTAAACTCTGGTTATTGAATGTGATTTACTGTGTGTGGTGATTTTTGGTTATCGAGGAAGGGTTAGTGGGTGCGTTTTGGGAGAAGGGCTCAGTAAAAAATTACAAGGTCACATGACTCGGAAAGCATATTTGTAAATAGTCGTATTTTCATAAATAAAATAAATATAGCATATCTCACTATGTGTATGTATATATTTACTGTGCCCCAAACTACAATATGGCCACATACATCATTATTTAACTAAAATTAATTTTCTCTTGGAAAAATTTATATAAGAAAGAAAATATGAGGCAAAAAAATTATGTAATATTAAAAGATTTATGGGCCAATCAAAAAATTTCGAAACGTTAGGGTTTTGATATTTCTTTTCCTTCCAGATTTTCAGCTTCTCAAAAAGTTCTCCTCAATAAATAATTAGTGTGCCAATGCCTCATGAGAAATTAAATATAAGTTTAAAGTACGAAAATTTCCATTAAGAATAACATATATCAAAATTTCCTTCCTTTAATCGAGATGCCGTGAGTTGTATCATGTAACCCTTGGAAAATTAATTTTCTCTTATTTTTTTAATGCTATTTGTTATTTAATTACTTGTTATGGAACAATATTACTTGCAAGTATTGTCAATCAAGCTATTATGTGATGATTTCCTATATATATATATTGCATATTTATGTAATAAGATATGTCGATTTAGAATTCAATTTTAAATATAATACTTTTGATTGAATTTATATATACTTTGACTTCACCTGTATGAATACCACTAAGTGATTATGTTTAATCTTCAAAATCAGATAATTGGTACGTTTAAGCTATGTAAATTAATGGCATTAATTTCAGTAATAGACATGAGTGTCGATCTCACTCAATCCATACAACTATGAGAAAATCTCATAAATAATTAAGATTTCTAGGCATATATCAGTTTGGTCATATTGAAAATAGTAATTTTTAATGTCTACATATTATTTATTTAATTAATTAATTATAAATTGTGTATAGTTCAAACAAAAACCCACACGTATAAAGTATGTTCTAAATTAATTAATACTCCGTGTGAAAATCTTATAAAATGGCAATAGAATCATCAATAGATTGATAATCACTCCAATAATTTTTTTGGCATTGAATATGATATTAATTACATATATGTGACAAATATCAATTTTTTGATGATTTCATCGCATAAATAAAATTACAGTTGGGTTGTTTAATATTATTAAACTTAATTGATATTTTCGGCTGACCCAAAAACTTATGTGAGACCATCTTAGTGTAAGAGATGGTCATATTGGATTGAAGTTCATATGTCATTTATTGATTTTTATAATCACAACAACAGTGAATTGTTGTCTTGATTTTGACCCAATTTTACTGTTTTGTATGGTCATTCTTAATTCTTATTTGTAAATGATATGATATTTATTGGATTATTATTTGCGGAAGTAATACTTAGGAGCATAAAAAACAATAATACTTGTACAATATTATCACCTCTGTGTTCAAAAGAATATCTTTTTGGTTATTGAGTTACATATAAGCAATACTTTTGGACACATTTGCTACATTATTTTATAATTATGTTGAGTGCTGCGCACCATTACGCCACCGTAATTTAAAAAAAAAAAACTAATTAACTAAAATTAAAGCCCCAAAAATAATAAGATAAAATCTTGTGGAAAATCTTCATCAAGAAATCCACAATGCACATAACTTTCAACAATACCATGAAAAAGGGGAAATTTCAATGAGTGGTCACATATTAAAAAAAAAAAAAAAACATCCTTTAGCAGAAAGTCATATTAGTAGCTAAATTAAAAATAAATAAATAGGCATATAGTTTTTGGACTGACTTAAACATAGGCTTTGAATTGTAATTAATTTGGTTTATGACATGCATGGAGCCCCCAACCTACTTAATTTAGGCTACGATTCTAGATTTATACATGGCTGCTCATTTGCCAACTTTCTAAATAAAACAATCCATTAACTCGAAACATGAAGACGACAAAATTAAGGTAACATTATGTCTGTGTCCCTTATGAGTAATTCAATTAAATATCAATTTAATGTTTTTGTTTCGCAGATATATATGTTTTGGATTAGCATAAATTTTTGTTGAAAAAAAGATAATATTTTATTGTATGAAATCTAGTATTATTTTATATTTTCTACCAAACGAGCATAATTAAATTCAATCGTGATAACTGCAAATACCAAATCGAATTATTTTTATTTTTATTTTTATCTTATTTATTAGTTGGGAGAGAAAGGATAACGGGGAATTTAACTCAAAACTTTTTTAGTTTTGCTTATTTTTTTAGTGTTAATGATCTAATCTATCCCAATTTTTATTGATTTTATCAAATTTATTTTAACTTTTAAAATTTATTAGATTTCTATTCCAACTTTTAACATATCAATTATTCCCAATCTTTTCAACTAATCAATTTTGTCTCCAACTTTCAAACTTGTATCATTTGTATCAAAACATTTTTGAGATAATAATTAAAATTAAAGTGAAATATCGATATCTTTATGCTCAATTTATTTTTCGGAGCAAAATAATAGGTTATCATCCGATACATCATATCATGATTCAACCGTTAAGTGAAATTTCGATGATAAAATTGATATAAGTTGAAAAAAATGGAAAATAATTGATAAACTGAAAAAATTGTGATTAGAATTTGTACAATTGCTAAAGATTGAAATAAAAATGATTTTTTTCTAAAAATATGATAAAATTCCTAAAAATCTGGATAAAATCAATCATTAACCTTCTTTTATCCTCTTTCTTTCTTTCTTTTCCTCCTACATAATTAGATGCATTAGGGGAAAAATGATAAAAATAGAAAACAGAAAGGTCCATTTTGTTTGAATCTTGATTGAGCTTAAAGATTTAATTTTTTTTCTACTTTTAAGATAAATATTTGACTATAGACAACTTGAAGCTCCAAAAACCTTCAGATATTTTTTTTTTCAATTTCATTTTTATAGGATTCTGCTTTGAGTTGTAACATTCAGATGCAGTAAGATCCAAGTTTCAACAAAAAGTGTGATTATTTTTTATTTTTTTCTACAAGTCAATTGTGGATTCCACAATCCACGCCAGCATAAGCGTACTCACCAAACAAATGAAACACGATTGCAGTTTTTTTTGAAGCATAAACAACCCAATCAGAGAGACGAGATCCTCAATTCTAAAATACGGAAAACACAAACACCACCGTGTAGACGGGGAAGTTCAAATTGAACACGCTCATAACTTCGAACGACCTTCAAAATCTTATCTTGGATAAAACTTTGAAGCATTCAATAGAAACAACGTTAAAGAAGAGTGGAAGAAAAAAGGGGATTTTCTCTAACCCTAGCATGCTTTTCTTCATATAAACTATCTCATTTTCTGCAAAAAATCGAGATTAGGGTAAACGAAGCTCGACTTACAAGAACTGCAGAAGGGGGTTTTTCCACGGCGAGTCCCTTCTCGTCTTGATGGAGAACGTGCCAACAACAGCCAAGTTATTTGGATTGTGACGACAGTCATCTTGAGGAACACCTCCTCAGCGTGTTGAACGAGGAAGGAGAGGAGTCTTGTTAGAGACGGCCCTCCATCCTTTTTTTTTCTTTCTCAGTGATGGTTCCCGTTTCGCCCAGATTTCTGGAGTTACGGATTGAGCTCGTTGTCTCTCTTGAACTTGAATCATTGCCAATTGGAGTAGAGCTTCTCTTCGTCTCCGAATGGCAGGCCATCCACGGGGAGGGCTTCTAACTTTCTTGTGGCAGAGACGGCTGCCATCCTCTGCCGGTACTTCTTTGCCATATCCTCAGCTTCCGATAATACTTTCTGCTCAGAAAGAAATATGCTCTACAAACGCTCATAGCTGAAGTTGTTTTTTTTTTTCAGAAAAAAAAAATACCTCCTTGTTCGACAAGAATAGACCGGGCTCGCTTTCGAGCTCAGCAATGCTGCATGAAAAAAGATTCAATGTAAGAGGATGGAAGTGAAGAAACTAAGTACCATTAGAGCAAAGAAAGATTCAAACATAGAAATAGAGTATTGTATGACCGACTTTGTCTAGTTCAAACTTGGAAGAGGAAATACGACTTCGTAATAGAAAAGCTACCAAATATCTAGAAAACAAGAATAAATAGAGGAGAATATATTTGATCGTGATCAGACTCAATTTTAAAGTCTCTCTTTCTTGATCACTAAGCGCTCGTTTTACTTGAAAGTCCGATTTAAACATTCTTCATGAGCTACAATCTATGAATTTGCATATAAAGATGCTTCTTTTTCGTTTCATGTTTTTCTTGAACAATCAAAGGTTCTGATCAACATAAATTTAGGCCAATTTGTTGATTATCTGTATTAACAGAATCTAATGAAGCTATGAGGTTTCCTACATGATATGCAAGACTTCGAGAAGTTGTAGATGTGAACTAACAAAATTGGTATTACCTCGGAGATATTTTTCCAGGAAACAACGACTTTATAACAAGAACTTTAACCTCATCGTCAACTGCAAGATGGTCGCTAACAGAAGTGGTACGTCCTCGAGATATGTTTGAAATATGCAGCAATCCACTGCCAAACACAACAACAATCGATAATTATTTGGAAAGAAGAAGATAAATGTGGAGAATTTAGGAAGTTAGCAAATCACATTCAAGAAATATCATATTCGGTAATTCAGTGATCACCTCCTATTCGTATCGCCTATCCTTATCTGTGCACCATACGGGCAAATCTTCCTGACCGTTCCATCGAGAAGTGTTCCCTCTTCAAGATGTATCATCACCTGCACAATTGGAAACAAAGAGAAACAGCATCAGGTAAAAAGTTACTCCAGAGCAAGAAACAAACATTAATACGAGAAATACGAACCCAAGCCTCCTTCTCACTGAGTATCAAGTCGTTGGTGTTTTCGTTGATTCTATTAATCTGCACGTCGAGCCTCCGTCCAACCTGCAGCATCGTGGCATCTCCCTTATCTTATAGTAATATAATTGTACATGCCAACATACGAGCAAAGAGAGTGGTAATTGGTCATACATTCTCTTTAAGTTCCGTGTAATTGTTAACTCTATTGATCAATTCGGCTTTTGGAAGAAAGTAGTCAGCCCCTGCACGACAGAAATCCAGTGCAACCACTGAATTAGATAAGGTGGTTTCTAGCTAAGCATGAATCTGAGATATAGACAGACAGCACTCACCTCTATTCTTGTAAGGAGACCGCCCATATTCCACTCCGTGATTTCAACCAGAATTGGTTCATTTAGTTGCATAACCTGCCAAGAACGACCAATATAAACTTCAAGAATGGTGAAAGACAGCGATTTTACAGACTCTGAAATCTTAGTATTGCAAGTAGTATAGTTGGAGCTATTATTTGTTCAGTGAAAATGAACTCAAATTTCATTGCATTTCGAGGCACCAAACAACTGCCTACAGCTATACACCGATTGCTAAAAGAAGGTAATGGTGGTAAAGTACAAGGTAGTATTACACACAAATGGAGTTGTTTCATTTAGAAAGAAAACTAGCGAACCACAAGAGTAAAACCAGTGAACAGAAGAACTAGTAAGCCCAAGCGCAGGAAAACTAGCGAACCTCAAGAGTAAAACCAGCAAACTCAAGAACTAGTAAGCCCGAGCCAGGAGCATTACCTTGCTCAAGAACATGGTCCCAGTACCTTGCTCAACTATATCATCACGATTTCTCAGTTTCAAAAGTTCAACGACAATATCATTTAAGATATGCCCCAAATTGTGTTCATATATGATCTTATGAGAACTATCCATTCTTCTTCCAAACTAGGTATTAATCCGAATTCCAATTTCAATTGCATTAGCATCAACATTACATAATTCATATTCAATACCATCACACAAGCCACAAACATTGGAAAAAAAAAAAAAAGCAGCAAAAACACAATTCCCCAATATTTTAGTTTCAAAAATTCAGAGACAATACATCTAAGATATGCCCCAAAATTTACTCAGATATGAATTAATGTGAAAAAACACCATCTTAACAAGTCTCCATTCTTCTTCCAAACCAGCCATTAATCCAATCCCCCATTTCAATACCATTCTAATACACCATCACATGATAAAGCATCCATCACACACAATCCACAATCATATAAAAACCAAAAACAGCAAAAACACAATTCAAGAATCCCCATTTTAGCAAACAGATCAGCAAGAAAAAAACCTGCCTCACTCGGTGCCACGCAATATGCCTAAAGAGATTCCTACCCGTAAGCAACGGCCTCCCACCAAGAGTCCTTCCCAAAACCTCAGCAAACAAAACAGTCCCCACATCCACCACAGGCTTTCCCGGCATAGCCACGCCGCCCATCACCTCGTCATTCCTCAGAATCCCCACCTTCCCATGAACCAAAAACTCCTCAGCATCCTTCTCCACATCACACAACAAATGCCCCATCTCCTTATCATACAAAGGCAGCACATCCTTTGTCAGCATTGTACCCAACATATCTGCACCCACATTCACATCAAGCTTATTCTCATTGCCAGAAACCCCCACCCCCACCACAAAATCCCCTTGCTTAGGTTCATAATACTCCACCCGAATTTTCCCCAATTTCCCCTCAATTGACCAATTTCTTCTCTGGTGCCCTAAACAGCTTGTAAAAAGGCGCCAAAATCTCATCTGCATCGACCTTTTTCACCTCTTCCTCTTACACAGCCTCAACATCGCTCACTTGCATCGGAGAGGGCTTGTTGAGCAACTCAAGCTCTTCTAATTCTTTGTCGTTTTCGGCCCTTTTGGGCAAAAGGGTGTCCTTGAATTCCTCAAAGACTCCATTTTTAGTGCATAGTGGGACATGGGTGCGTCTGAATTTTAGGAATTTTAAATTTGTGCAAGAATTTGAACGGGAGAAAGTGGAGAGCGGGAAAATGGCGGTGGAGAGGGAAGGATTGGTGAAGGGTGGACATGAATTGAAGAGAGATGGGTTAGTACAAGAGGTGTGGTGAGTTAGTGGCATCGCTGCTTATCCTGTGCACCTCGTCGACGGCGGATTTTCGTTGCCGCTTCTTTTTATCCGTTTGGAGGGAGATATTTCGTGCGCTGTGGGTGCATTGCGCACACTGGATTTTTTCTTGAAAATTTATTTATCATTAATTTTGTATCTTATATTTTGAGCTGTAATAGGCTCCAAATAACAGCAGAGGATGTGGATTTCAGTTTGTAAACATACACGATGCACTTTAGCCTAATTCATTGAAAGAAATAATTATTTAATCACAAAATCTCAACTTCGAACTTGGGATGTGGGTCATATGAAGACCAAAGAAGTGTGAATTTATAATATTAATTAATACACATGATATATATTCTATTTTGTTCCGTTCGAAAATAGTGTGTTCAATTTGTTATTTCGTCTATTCCATAAAAATGTGCTCAATTCATTTTTGGGAACTACCTTTACATATTTACTTTATCTTTTTAATTTGTTTATAATAAAACTAAAAATGGCTAAAAATGGCTCACATTTTTTATTCAATAATAATAAAAGATGAGACCTTTTTCAATTTGCCCACATAATTTTACAACAAATTTATATTCTTTCATTCAAAATCATCATTACCTAATTTTTATTAAATTTTGTGTCCATAAAAAATAGCACACTCTTAGGGCAACGTTATCGTTGCCGCATTATGGGTGAAAAACGGGGTGGCCGCGTCGGGGCGGGGATGATGGGGAGCTCGACCTCTCCGCAACCGTGATTTCAGCGGGGAATGCTGCTGAATGCGGGGTTGCGGCCGCCGCGTCACGACGGAGCTGCAACCCCCATCCGCCGCATTTCAATTTCTTTTTTTTTTTAATTGTGTGGTGCAGTGTGTTGCAGGTATATTGTATAGTACAACTGGAAGTCACGAAATTAATTATCCCTTCTATAAATCATCTATATTCTTTTAACTTTTCTCACCCTTCAATTTCCCTTCAATTTATTTGTTTCTTATGATAAGGAAAATGAAATGAGTTGAAAATTTTCTAGTTAGTGGAGAAGAGTATGAGTGGAGTTATATATATAAATAAATACATTATACGTATGTGACATTAATGTTTTCGTTAGAAGCTACTATTTTTAATTAGAGATAATTGTCATTTAAATCATAACATTTCGTTGACTTCTGGTTAATCCCATAACTTTACTGGAACATAAAATCATAACTTTTGACATTTTCTCAATTATCTCACAAATCAAAATTTCGGTGCAATTAGAGGTGACATATCGACCGAAATTCAACAAAAACTTATAATTTAAATGACAATTATCTCAATGACATCGTTGTGAAGAACTAACGTTTTGTCCACGTCGGAAATTTCGGCTAACACATCACCACCAATTTCACTATAATTTTGATATGTGGGATAATTGAAAAAATGTCAAAAGTTATGATTTTATGTTCCAATTTCAAAAGTTATGAGATCGACCAGAAATCAACGAAGAGTTATGATTTAAATGACAATTATCGCTTTTAATTAACACTAGAGTCTGGTTCACACGAGTAAAATGGAAATATTACATTGAGGTTTGAGAATTGTATTAAGTTTCTCTTAAAAAATTATCGTTGTTAGACAGTAGTTAATGAATATATTTGACTCGAAATAAATTTTGAGTTGACTTGATTTTTAATGAAGTTACTATTATTTATAGAATCAACATTTAATTAGGTGGGTCAATTAGTTACGACAAATTGCTATATAAGTAGCTACTCACCTAATTAATTAATGAAATTCCTTTCTAAACTTTAATTGATAGCTTATTTAGCGGTTTCACATGTTCAGGTGAGTGGTTTAATTAATGTGTATATATATAAGCTCAACGACGATAGACGAATAATTTTAAATTTATTCATATATAATTTTGCCCTTCTTTTTATACTTTCATATTTTCAATTTTAGTATACTAAATACCAGATAAATCTACTTTTTTTCTTTGTTCATATTTCCAATTCTAATATAACAATTATTATCTTTAGTGTGCATTGATAAACTCACATTTCAGTACATTAGCATGCAAACCACACGAAACGGGTAGATAGTGTGCGGAAAATCAATATTTCTTTATCGAGGTTGATGGACTAATTTTGGTTTATTATGAATTTTAATATAACCAATAACCAATCATAATATAGATCTTTAATATCTAATATAGTATGTATTGATTGGACATGCTAGTCGGCATTATAGATGACTCAGATGACATTTTATATATAGCCCCATGTAATATATCACATTAAATTCTAGATATGATAATTAGTATAAATATCAATAGTAATGTCATAGAATTATGTATTTGGAAATATTAATTCTCGGAAAAAAAATAATTATAGTGAATTTAGTGTTAAAATATAAGAGCTTCCAATAATTAGATGGAAAATCTTTTAAAAAGTATGTGTATATGGACATCACGTGGCTATAATTCATATGAATGGGCTCGGCCCAATCTTCTAACTTAACAATGGGCGACCTAATTCCTAAAATCTATCTAGGCTTCACACGCCAAATGATTTATTAAGTTCTTTCTGCTGTTAAATAAAAGTTGATAATGCTCGCTTTTAGACTTATCAACTTAGTTGCGTTTCATCATCAATAAAAATCTTAGGTATCCAACAACTCTCCAACAAAATTATCACATATAATCTCGAAATTGACTATATCTTGAAATCCAATGGAACTTCATTCTATTTCAAGAAATCCTTAGATAGAATATGATCTAAATCGAGCATTTTATAAATGTCTTTTTAGTGCAATATACTTTTATCATTTCCTCAACTGCAAAAAATAAAATATATTTACTATAGCAGTAAAGAATAAAAGTAAATTTTTTTATTTGTTTCAGTACATTCATGATTGTGACATTATTAAAAATCAGCATGTCGACCATATATATATAGGTAGGATGAATAATTGAGAATCATATATCTAAGAAAAGATTGCTCACATAAATAACCTACATATTAATTGTATATTATTTCGATGTGACATCATGAACGACATATTTAATTTTTTTGTAATTTAGTGGAGTCATATATTCAACTATATATGTGAAATTCCCTCGATTTTGAATAAATAAAAAGGAAAAAGGACCACTGGATCAAAAACTAAACTTCTGTAAAACGTAAATAATCGGATAAAATTATGAACTGTAAACAATGAATTTTATCATATATTAATATATAATTACTGCGTTAGTGAACCGTTATACTCTAATACTCTTTTTTTTAATTTTACTTGAAATAAATAAAAATATGAGTTCCGTGAATGTGGGGAAAATATATATAGAAATAGTCATCAAACTAGATCAATTGATTTCACTCTTGAAACACTTATCATAATTATATGGTGAATGGGAGATATTAAATTAATTTTATTATGATTCCGAGTCAAGATTGGATTGGTCATGCTCACACAAAATTGGATCACGCCGATATGACTAAATGATTATTATTGATGGTCTGATAAATATTAAATGAAATTAAATTCTGAATATCACTGTCCGCCACTTTTCTCCGACATGATTGGCGCTTGCTCAATAGTCAATAGACATATTATCTAGTCAAATTTCTAACATAAAAATATATTTAGGTCCGGTTTGTTGGACCTGATATACATTAAGATGAGACTATTTATCTTGGTCTAATAATTTAATTAGGCGTTCGGTAGCTGAGATAAAATCTATCTTGGTCCGTCGGACCGGTAAATTTAATCACGGCCCACCCCAAATAGTGGCCAAAACGACCCAATTTCCACCGTTTCACAATGTTTCATAATCGCATCATTTTGGTGTGATAATTGACTCTTTGGCCATGATACCCATTTCCGCCATGTCTTTCTCATTCTCACAGACGACTCATCCCTATCTCTCTTTCTCGAGGCCGGCCAACACAACTCTTTCTCTTTTTACCGCCGCCTCTCTTCTAGTTCCGACGAACACAGCCTCGCCGCCTCTCTTTTAGAACTGAAACCCAGCGTGGTGCTAGACTGTCTCTCTTATAGATTTAAAACGCGGCTGCGGCGCTAGACCATCGAGGCCGAACCATAACAACCACAGCTGTTTCTCCTCTCCCTTCATCCTCTGTCGTGGGATTCAGATTCTTCCATCGATTCTTTACGATGGCCGTTGGTTTTCGGCCACCTCTTCTTATTAGCAGTGGGTTTCATTGTCGATGTTTGAAGGAGATGAGATGCAGCCGTATCTTGGCCGAGCAAACTCAGATGGCACCTTCGATGCAATCGGGTTTGCAGCCATGACAGTCATTCGTTTTCTGTTGTAGATCTGAGCATTTTCTGGGTTAAAAGTTCTTGGTTCAATTTAGAGGTTCGATGTTCGTTTCACTGTCTTCGCTTTCAATTTTTGGTGCGTTTGATTCTTGGGAATGACTATGACGATCTTGATTGGCGAAATAGATGGGATGCGAAGGAGATGGTAATCGTCGGATCTTGGAGTCGCATCAGGCGTCCATGGGTTTGCAGCCATGATTTCCGGCGAAGCCACTCACTAGCTTCGAAATATGGTAGATTTGTGAGGGCGGCGGATGACGGCGCCGGCGGATCGTCGCATTCTGTGGCATAATTTTTTTTCTGACCCTATTAAAAAATAATTACCATTAATTGATGGTTAGTTTAATCTAATTAATCTTTAGTTAAATATGAATAATCATTATACCATTAATTACTGCTGTTTAAAATATATACATATTAGTAATAACTAATAAGGGCATTTTTGCCGTTTCGCATCCTATCTACGAAACAATCTCAAATACTATCTTATCTACCAAACAACATCATAAAAATCTTATCTTGATTGTTATCTTAACTTCGGTCCGTGTTTCTTATCTTAAGTTAACTATCTTGACCAATCTTATCCGAACTACCAAATGAGGCCTTAAGAATATATTTTCACACACACATAGAAAGAAACAAAATTGATATAACGTTCATCTTTTGTGAGCATCTTTTGCGAGCTTTTACCCACATTTTAGTTTACATCGCTATTCTTTTTTTTTTATATATATAAATTTGTTTTGATTTAATACAAAAGTAATTGTTATATATTAAAGTAATAGTAATGTATAAAAAAAGTTCAATTTGTTCTTTCCAAAGTTTCAAAATTCAATAAAAAAATTATAAATTATTTTTTTTACCACTAATTACTATTAATTGTCTTTCCTAATTTTGTGAAAAAATTAAATGCTTTTGAGAGAAAATTTACCCTCTACATAATATTCTGACTTCGATCCTACGTCTCACAAATAGTGGACGATATATCATATAGATATAAGCTTGTTTAATCATAATTAGCTTTTGCCGTAAAAGAACAAAGTAATAAGCTTTGGACTTCAAAGTTGAAACACAAATTAAACCCTTGAATGAATCAAAAACTTTATGCATATCGAGACAATAAAATTGTAGTAGTCAAACGAGAATGACCCATCGCCCATAGTTATAGTATTAAAAAAAAAAAATATATATATATATATATATATATATATATGTATATTATAAAAAAAAAGATAAAATAAAAAACTAAACAGCTAAGCTTGCGGACTTAGGTCAAATCGTACTAAATGTTTGCTTGAATATTCAAAGTAGAAAGATATTTTCACGTGTAGACTTCGGAAAATTTTCGAAGTGTTGTAGTTTTCATATTTTTGCTATGTGTGGACATGATAAATTATAGTACTAAAGGTTCCATGAAATTCAAGATAGGAAAAATGCATGTGATAATATAGAATTCAATTACGGAATAAAGATAAATTTACATAAATTATAAATATATAATCGAACTTTTTAGATATTTTACATTTAACATTGATTTATGAATATTACTTGATTTAAAATACATTAGCTCTATTACATAGTTACTCGTTTGCGATAATTTAAGAAGTGATTATATTTCCAAACTATATTGGAAATCATGCGTGACTCTAGAGATAATTCTTTCCGTAATTATACATATTTGTTTTTATAAATTATTTCAACTAAATCCCCTAAATTAGCATAGTTGATTCAAAATGATACCTTCACATATTTAGTATATCTTGGAAATTTTCAAGATTGTAGTGAAAGTATTTTAAAACTTTATAAATTAAAGATGTGTTATTGCAATTTTTTTAATTGATTTTAAAATGATATAAAACTGTGATGTAGCGTGTAAATTGAAATCTATGCGACTATATATTATTGTTTATATTGCGTTGGATTTCATTCATTACATACTCTATAATATCGTAAAGCATTTGGCATTCTAAATTTTTTAAAAAATAGTTTGATTTCTCACCAACCTTACCAATATTGAGAAAAATTTAATGGATCTCGTCACAAGTTTGACAAAGTTCTTTTTTATTTCTTATTTTTAATAATTAAGAGTCGGAGAATTGAGATTCATATTATATATAGTCTCACTAATGTTACTGATGTTTTATTATTAGGGTTTAGTGTTAAAATTTGTATATTTCCTATAAACAAACTTACTGGTTTATTCTAATTCTATCAAAACTCAATCATATCTAATAATTGTCAATTAAATTATATCTTATCTTATTTCCACTTTTCCAGTTATTCTCCATACTATTTTTGTTATTATTCTCCAGTTTAATCTCATATTCAAATTTAAAAAAACAAAAAAACAAACAAACAAACAAATTTTCTTTTTTATTAAATAGAAAGGTAGGATCACTAATTGAAGGCACGTGTCATCATCTCAATGGAATAGTTAGTCTATAAATTAATCATGCAGTAGTATTGCAAGTCTCTCACTTCCCACCCACCCACTAATTAAATACCTAAAAACAAAAAACTCTCTATTTCTTCAACTCTTTTCTGAGCCGACACAGAAAATCTAGAAGCTCAGTCTCAGTTCCAGCTAATCTTCAGGTATTTATCTTATTTAATTGTTTTTTTATATGTTTGCATTAATCTGCAGCTAAGTTTAAGATGATCTAACACTCTTGAATCAAGAATTTAATTAATTATTAGAGATATTTGTAGATTCCATCATTCATATTTGATTGCGAAAGCTTAAGCTTTTTCTGATATTTGGAAATAAAACAGCTGTTTGATGGATATAATTTTGAATTTAAAAATTATTTTAGGGCTGCCTTTTTCTTGATTCCTATCACCGTTTCATGGACGTGATTGATTAATGATAATATTTATTTTTTAAAAGCAAACACTCTCTATGCATGTGTGTGTATTCGTATAAATGATTAAATAGATGTACGTATGTATAGATCAAATTTAGGTTGTGCTGTATTCTCGTATAGTATTACATTTCATTATTACGCATGTGCATGACGTGTATATAAATTTAAATAGATCGAATTACATACTACTTTATATGAAATGTACAAGGTTTGTTAAGTAAGTATTTCTTAACATTTGGTATATAATGGGGTGGAGCTAGAAATTTATGTAGGGGATAAATTTTTTTTTAGGGACATTGAATTTTTTCATAAAACTTAGTATACTAATAGTAATTAGTGATAAATAAAGTAAATTATGAAGGTATTTTTTTATTGAATTTTGAAACTTTAAGGGGAGACATTTGCTCCTCCTAGGTATAAGGTGGCTCCGCCCGTGATATATATGTATTTATGGAAAAATACAATTTGAGACATAATGTATCAATATAATATAGTTCAATTTTGGATTATATTTAGGCACTCAAAAAACGTGGACCTCGTAAAATCTACTTCGCTTGAAATCTAGAGTCGAATCGACGTTTTGACTCATTTCATTCTTCGAAAGTTAAATTAAAATGTTGTGTCATTTTTATCTAATTGTCGAGACTTAAAATGAGTCTGGATACTGAATAATCATTCTAGATTTTAACAGAGCTACATGTATGAGGAATGTTCTTTGAATATATTTAAAGTATAGTCTAGCTGAAAATACGATCGTACTTCGAGTTCAAAATTGTATTTTAATTAATTTCCATATAAGTTATATAGCCATTAATTGAAAAAAAAAAGAAGATCATCTACTCATCTCCCCTAATTAAGTTGAATATAATTAAATAAAATTTAACTTCAATACTTAGCACTCTATAACAGCCAGATACATTAGGTTCAAGTAATATCTTTGTTTTTACTATGCATAAAAGAAAGTAATTTCATAACATGCTATCAAAATCCTTCTCCCTCCAAGATTTACCACTAATGTAGCTTGATAATAATTTCTACTCTAATTCTCCAAGCCAAATTAATGCTCTTATCAACATGCGAATTGGCTATTGCACATTTACTAAAAATTCATATAGTTACTTCAACTATTGAACAATAACATTTTTTTTGTTTTAAAGAAATGCAGACAAGACATATGGGAAAATGCAACAATATTCCAAACATATATATATATATATATAATCAAACATAAGCCCCCAAATTTCTTTTTTTTTTTTTTTTTTTGTGCGCCCACAAAAAAAAGGCCCTCACAAAGGAATTTAGGTTGAGGATTTGAGGAATATGTGACCCAATTTTATTTTGGGAAGACAAATTTTTTTTTTTAATATTAGTTGGAAATTATCAATAAGGGGGCGCTATTGGCTTGTACTCCTATGTTGGGACATGCTTGGCTACATTTGCTATTTAAGGGCACATAAATTGATTAATCAATTTTTGGTCGAATTAAATTAATTATGTTGAATATTATAATTATGTGGCTGTTAAACATTATTAGAAGGTCAAAGATTAGATGAACTTAAGTCATAACAACTCGTGATTCACTTAAAAAATAGATTGGACTAATTATTCATTTGGATTTACAATTTCCTTGTCGGTGGAAATTGTCTTTAGCCAGACAAGATTTCTGCCTGCGTTTCCACTTGTTTTTCATATTCTTTTCGTTTTTTGTTTTGGTTTATTTATTTATTTATTTATTTTGAGATAAACCCCAGCCGCCTTAAGAAGTCAAGAAATATTGTCGGATTTTCTAAGGAATTTTGACAACATGTAATGCTTAATGATACGACCTAGTTGTCGATTGATTGGTCAATTTTGAATGAATTAATATTGGGATTCAGTTATAGGTCTAAACGATTAAATTTTGAATAACGGAATCAGATTGTAAAAGGTATCTCGACTTTTAATGAATATTAATTAATTAACATTAATTTCTTTTTTATTTTGGACTAATATACATATATGTGAATATAGATGTAGTTGTGAAATTTATAATGTACGTATATGCGAATAATAATGACATTTCCAAGAAAGTATGTGAACATGTAACTAAATGTAACATGGTATGTCAGGTGTTTCCTCTTTTATTTATAGAGAATAATAATAATAATAATGTACCTCGACATCTTTTTTTTTTTTTTGAAAGGAAACGAATTTATAGCATAATATCACTGTGAGCAATGTCTACAAGCCATGAAGGAAAACTATCAAGCCACACTATCTCCCGACCCTCATGTCGAACAAGCTGAGCTAGACCGTGCGCAGCACGGTTCGCCGTCCGACGCATATGCGACACACCAATAAGCATACAACCTCGATCTGCAGTTAAAATCTCTCGGACATCCGGTAGCATATCCTCCCTGTCATTCGCCCCACCCATCAACGTTGCAGCAAGGATCGAATCGGTGAAGACTTCAATAGGCGAAATATGATGTTGAATACTCAGTTTGATACCCTCGACCACGGCCAGAATTTCTGCCAGCATAACACTCGACCGTGCTGTTGTCGGTCTGGTGTACGCCACCTTTATGACCCCGTTCCAATCGCGGATTAAAACTCCGACACCATAAATGTTTGCTTCAGCGTTAAAGGACGCATCAACATCGACCATGTAGGAGCCTTGGCTCGGCGCACGCCAACGGTGCTCACCACACTGGAAACCAATGTTCGTAGGCCGGTTGAACGTTTTTACCACGGTTTGGAACTCCTCCCAAACCACCGAGCATTCAACTTCGGAGAAGGAGCCCATAACTCCACCCTGGCCGTGTCGGACCGAACACACATACTGCCAGCTCTTCCACAACATCAAACACCATACCTCATATTTATCTTGGCCGTAAGAGCGCCTGACGGCATCGGCAAGAACAAAAAGATCCGACATATCTCCTTTTTTAATCAGCTGCCAGAACGAGCTGGCTTTCCAAATCGATCGTAACTTTGGGCAGAAAATGAGGGCATGAGTTGTTGAGTCCCATCTACTATGGCAACGATCACAAATACCATCCGTCGGAGTATGATGAGCCTTGAGATTAGCCGCTGTTGGTATTG
>JAYDZE010121922.1:0-23380 GCA_034509125.1 Monilaria moniliformis
GTTGAAACCCTTGATCTGAGTAGGAACAAGTTCGCGAAGGTGGATAATCTCAGGAAGTGCACCAAATTGAAGCATGTGGATTTGGGATTTAATAACCTAAGAAGTATTGCATCATTAAGTGAGGTAATTTTCTGAAATCAGATGCCTAGTAACCGAGCCAAAGAAGATGTTTGTAGTGTTGAGTTGAAGACATAATTTCTTAGTGGTAATAATAGTTCCCAAATTGTGGATACTATCATTTAGCCAAGGTCACCTGAGGTTATGGCAATCAGTAAAATACATTCGATGTACAAACCTACCTTCAACTATACACCTTAGATGATCAAGATGTATAGCTTCAATTCTGAAAAAGGGTCTATATGCTTTATAAATAAAGTAAACAAACCAGTATCTCCTTTCAAAGTAGAACTTCAAAATCAATTATCATCTCAGTTGGTCAGACATAGCAACTCAGCATCTTAACGTAATTCCATTTTGAAGAAATATAAGTTTCTTACAGAAATGGTTTGACATAGAGTTATATTATATCTAACAATTGGGTCCAAAAACTACAGTGTACATATGATTCTAGTCTATTGCTTTCTTGGGACTGCCGCATGTGCTGCTGGAGTGTGGATATTTTCTTTT
The DNA here is from genome assembly GCA_034509125.1 of Monilaria moniliformis. Classification (NCBI taxonomy): domain Eukaryota; kingdom Viridiplantae; phylum Streptophyta; class Magnoliopsida; order Caryophyllales; family Aizoaceae; genus Monilaria; species Monilaria moniliformis. Next base: position 628 of record JAYDZE010121922.1, read on the forward strand.
TCCTTTTTTTTTTTTTTGTAATTTTACCTGAGACGGAGTTCCAGTCTTCTCTAGCCTCAAGTTATGTTTCTTTTTTTTCTTTTCTTTTTTTTGGCTTTTTTTACTTGTTCATCCTCCACTTTATCTAGGGAACTGGTAGCAGAGCCACTTTTAATGCTGATTTGTGCAGGTCCCCTGTCAGATTGTTAAGCTTGTGCTGAGGAACAATGCTTTAACTTCATTGCACGGCATTGAAAATCTCATATCACTTCAAGGGCTTGATGTTTCATACAATATTATTTCTAACTTCTCTGAGATTGAGGTTCTTGCTGTTATCCCATCCCTTCAGAGCTTATGGTTGGAAGGAAATCCTCTTTGCTATGCCCGATGGTTCCGAGCTAAAGTTTTCAGCCTTTTTTTTCATCCATATTTAGTAAGTTGTTAGTTACTATTTCCAGGTTTTTATTACTCAGTAACATATGTATGAATATGAAGTAAACATTTTTCAAATTTATTGTCAACTATTCTTGCACTTTTGTTCACTTGAATATATGATATGTTGGCGTGTGCTGTAGCTTAAGCTGGACGAGAAGAAAATATCTGCTTTTGAGGATTGGAAGCGGAAAATAATAATTTCAGGCAGGCAGAAGCAGCCTGCAAGCTTTGGATTTTATTCACCAATTCGTTATGATGCTGATGTAGCAGAAGGTGCACATACAAAGAAGGTAAGAAATTGCTAGATGGTATCATTATTAATTTCATGAAAATATTATTAGCAACCATTTACTGATCTGTGAAATTTGGTAACAGTAAATAATTATTTTGTTGTGATGATTTTCAGAGGCGTTCACGTCTTGCATATATTGAGAATGATGAGCTGAACATATATATTGCTGACCGAGATTCAGTGTCATGCGATAATGATATTGAGAGCAAAGGAGAAACTGTGCATACAGAAGAAGAAACTGAAATCGACGATTTGATTAAAAGAATTGAAAATTTGAAGAAGGATCGCTCTGCTCTATGGTTGGAGGAATTTCAAGAATGGATGAATCAAACATCAGAAACTGCTGCTGATGGCAATAGATTTAGGAGTGCTATATCACATAGAAATAAAGAGATGTGTGTGAAGAGTGAAATAGAGGACGTTGACCATGCCGAGCCCTCAAGGTACATCTCTGACTCTTTTCAGCTTTCTGGGGATGAGAGCAGCACAATCATTCTGGGATCCGAGACATCCTTTGCAGATACATCGGTTGTCAGTGCTCAACAGTATTTTGATCGAATTGGTGGTGAAGCATCTTCAAGGTGGTTCATGGGGCATGGTGGAGGGGACAGATCTGTTTTCAAGAATTTTAGTGAGAGTCAGGAAGAGCTGAGATACATAAACAATGAAGGGAGTATGCCTGTAGATGCCGTATACTTGCGGTTTAATTCCCTTGAAATGCCCAGAGGGGATAATTTGAGTGCAGAAAACACATCTGTTCCTTCAACAACTGCAATAAATAATATAATGGGGACCCATTCTTCCTCAGCTTGCCCGGCATCTCCACCTCATTACCAAGAAGATATTTTACATCGACGACACAACTTAGAAGAAGAATTTCTACAGCTGTCTGCTGAATCATTCTCAGTGGCATCATCTGATAGTACAAGTTGTAGTGACCATGATTCTGCTCAAGTTGGCCCTTCAGTGTCTCATAATGATCATTCTGTTATTGAGAGTTCATCTGAAAGGAGTAACGAGAAGTTCTTCATAGCTACATCTGAAGATGATGCAAGTGATGCAAAGCAAAATGGGACTGATGTGCCAGTTTCTCATACTCAAGGGAATTCTTCTTACACCAATGGTAGAGAGTTGGAAATTGCCCTTCCTGGCAGTGGTAGATCTTTAGATGATTCACAAGATGATGAAAGTTTAGGATTTATTAAGGGGAAAACAGGTTGGTTGGAGAAGAATAGACGCAGAAGGAAAACCAGTAGAAGGATGATTTCTTTACCTGAGGAGGATGATGTGCCTGGTGATACTGACTCATCAAAGAGGTCAGGTGATCACATAGAAACCTACTAAAGTGATGGTTCATGAGCCAAAAAACCTGTTGGGCTTTGAGCTGTGGAAATCCAGTCTGGCTAGAAACAATGGGGATAGCACTACCTCCACCGTATTTGGCTAGTATAACAAGGGAACTAGATCTTGAGTTCAATAAATGAAATTAATGAAAAGATGGTTGTGTACCTAAATTAATCTGAATTTGGCTTCTAATGGGGGGGGGGGGGAGTGAACTTCTGCGCCGTATGTGCATTGTGCAATGTCTGATCTCTGTTCTCCCTGAACTTCTGGACAGTACGTGCAATGTAACCATCTGAACTTCTGAATCTATTCTAATCAGGAATGGTTGCATCTCACAGAGATTTGGAGAGGAATGAGGATTCTCTGGAACTAGGGCTTCTAGTTCTTAATTTGTTACTTTCAGATTTGCAGTCTTGTTCCTGGATACCTGCTGCTTTTCTAGTAGTGTCTGTTTTTAGTTGGGATTGTATGGGTGTCCATGCAACATATCTGTTGTACTTGGAGAGCAAGAGAGTTGATCCTACCTATTGAATTACTGGATTGCTCTGGCTCCTGCTGATTAAATGCTTGCTATCTGACAAGGTACCTTAACTAGTTAATGCCCCTCTACTCTTTAGCTGTTAATATAATATGAGATTGGTAAGGCCTTGTCTTTTGTTTATTTGTGGAAATGTATTGTGGGGCATACTGAAAATTTTCTTGACTCCAGCATGTAGGTTCAAAGATTAAATCATTGTGCTCTTTTTTATAATCTAATTATGTGATACTAAGTCAACTGAAAATTGCTTGAAGTAGCCATATTTCTACAAGTTATTGAAGAGTTAAGTAAGCCAAAGAAGAAACTATAGTTAATTTTGAATTATCATTCTGTAGTTCCTATATTAGCCAGTTGTTTGCTTGTAGTCCTTATCCTAGATGAGGAATGATAACTGATAGCAGGGAAGCATTCAGCTTTTTTATGCTGATCATAACTATATGGAATATTATTTTGAAACTCCATTTATCTAGGTAGATGGTAAAGTCGTGTGTATTGGGAACAACACAGGAGACCCACCACAACTGCAAAATTTGAAAAAGTGGTTCATTGGGAGTTATCCAAGATGGTATGCTGATGCTTTTATTGGTACAAGAACGATATTGCTCAATGATATGCATTAACTGGAACCGAAGCACTTAAATGGTGAAACATACTTTTCAACTTTTGACACAATTAGGCCTCAAAGACATAAAGTGGCACATCAAAATTGTATTCACTTGTGGTACTGTTTACTAATTCTTCAATCTTGATCACTGTAAGATAAAGCATTCTGTAAATCTTAATCATGAGATGCTATCCTTTTCAACTCTAAACTTTGCTGTATCCTTGTGTGCTTGAGATGTGAACTATTTGCTAAGTTATAGATTTTTCTTGATAGTATCCTGCACCAGCAGTAACTTCATACTTGTTTGTGAAACTCAGAAGGTTTTTGAATAATGGAACAGTATATGCTGGGACTTGGAGACTGATCTGCATTATGTCATACGGGATGATTATCAAAGTAGTTTGAACTTAATTACTTTTCACCTTGTTCTGTTGGAAGTTTCGACATGGCTTTTACTTAGTTCGTTTGCATACTACATCTTTCTCATTTCTTCTGTGGGTGGGGTGGGTGTCGATGTCTGAATCTTATTATGGTCACCTGCTTTGTTAAAAAATCATTAGCTTGTATAATTTTTTGAATACATGAAGTACATTATTTACTCACAGTTGATGTGTAGGTGACTTCTTGTGGTCTTTCTAGTTTCCCTTCTCATCCGCCTTGTGGCTGGAGTATGGCACCTTCCAGGATTTCTGTTCATGCTTGAAGGGCATCCGCTTCTGTACACTGAAGATCTCATGCTATGTTCGTTCCTCTGGGCAGGCATTTACCCCTTGTTATGTTTTGCTAGATTCATCTTTTATGCATCTGAGATGGTAATTATTTTTTCTATTTCCCATACTATTTAAGCTTTGCTTATACTCAGAGCTATATCTGAAGGATTTGGTGAGAAGAAAAGTTTATAACTCATTTTTTTCTTGACCTTGTGATTTCTAGAGAGTTCCCTTGAGCAAATGTCATTTTATCCCCTATCAAATGGCGCATATGGGAATCGTGATGTGTAAGATAAAACATGCAGCTGATCTCAAAGCATGGAGGTATGAGTGGTTCCCCAGTTTTCTGGCGTTGCTGAATACAATCCACGTGTAGTCTGCGTCTTTGTAGCTTCTTCTGAGATAAGATTTTGATTGTTGCTTGAAATTCTTTGGTTGTTTTGTGATTCCTTCCATTTTTATTTTCTTTTTGGTGTGTGTCGTGCCCTAGTATCAACTGATCTTGTCTTTGCTTGTAAATGGTACAATTTTGTGGTTTGTATTTGATTGATTCATTCATTCCCTTTAAAGAGCGCTAGTTTGAAGAGTTGTAGAACATAGTTAATTGGTGTGGATATAATAAAACATTCTTGAATTGTACATACATGATGATTTTGCATTGGATTATACACTTTTTCTCCTTTTGGTTCCAAATGCGAACTCTGAGCACCCAGCTTATGTATTTTTTTTTTTTTTGACATTTATGTATCTTTAATTTAGTACGAGCTGAATGTTGGAAAAATGATAGTGAGACATTAGAACACAAACACTTTCAAGGATGCAGAGTACTTGAAATCAGTTATAGCAAGCATGCTCCTCTTCCAACATAAGAACAATGGTGGTACAATGATTATAGGTACAATTCTTTCTTATCGCTGATCATATTCTTATATTACTCCAATAACTATATTTATCTTTGTAAATATAACAGAATCTATAGGATTATGATATTATATTATTTGTATCTTATAATTATAAATACGTTGGTAGAGAAAATTTGACATGTTATTTTTACTTCAATATAATTTAATTATTACATTATTTAGTAATTGATTAATCTGACTAGATATTCGAATCGAAATCATGATAGTTCCTTGTTATTTGCTAAACACTGGAAAAGGAACATGCTAGTATATTAATTTTTGTCAGATTCATGTCCCCAAAAAGTTATAATCCCAAATAACTTTACTCTCCCAGCAAACTGGTATTATTATTTTTAAATGGTTGCAAGTTGCAAATGGCAAAATAAAGAAATAACTAAAATGCTACAATATCACTAAAAAGTATATTATTCAATAAGTAGAAACAGACATGATTATATTACAAAATATTTTGGAGTCTGAAGCTCAGCAAAAATTGAACGTTCTTCATCTTTGTATTTTTTATTTCTTGTGAATTTGTTGGGAGCTGGAGAGGGGACGATCGAATTGAAATGTAGACCTTTTTTATTAAGAGAGGAGTGTTCTCCATAACATGACATCAACATATTGTTGAAAAAGGAAGGGGATATTTCAGTATATTGCCAAATTATTAATAAAATAAAGCACAATAAATTAGGTTAAATTTTATAATATTTGAACGGGCCGAACAGTAACCAAATGGCCGCAAATAAATCTAAAGCCCACTACAAAATTAGGGCTCCATGCAATTTCTGCTGCATCCCAAACCATATAAACACATTCATTCATTCATATCTCCCCTTACCAGCACAAGCGGAGTTGCAGATACGTTTATTTCATCGAGAGCTAATGGAAAGTTATTTGTCTTTGGTCTTATAATTCCTTTTGGATCGGTATGTTTTGTGTTTGTTTTGCTTTTACCAAATGCTTGCAAAAAATTATGCTAGAATGAAAAAGGCAACGGTATGTTTCACTGCTGCGTTCTATAATCGATGAATTCATCAGCCCTTATTGTTGCCGAGATATCTGGAGCATCATATGCTTGCGCGTGCCGCTCCTGCGGTTCGTGCACTAATGTGCTCCTAAATTTTCAATGTTATTCCACTTTAATTTTGTTCTACCGAAATTTGTTTTTTTTGTGTTTTATTTTGCATATTATTTTTTAGTTTTTTTTTTAGTTTTTTTTTTATAAAATGTTTGTACATATCAATTTGAGTTCGTAAGTGCTAGATTGAATTCAGATAGTTGAAGTGGATTATTGTGATGGGGAAATTAATTCTCTGTATTTGAAGTTTTGTTGCAAAAACTATATATATATATATATTTTATATCAGAGTCCATTTTGGTTTGTTTCATTGTGGTGAAGTGTTTAATCATTTCTTACCATGTATTCTCTTATATAATGAAATCAATTGGTCGAGCATACTTTTAATGAATTGTGATACACTAAATTTAGTGTTGAACTATTCACTTGCATTGGCTTAATATAGACTGTAGTGCAGCATTGAAATGAGTCGGAGCAATTTGCATACAAAGGTGCAATTCTATTCTAGCACAATTTCGCACCAAATACCGCGCTTGAAATAATATTCTAAAATATTTTATTCACACCGTGCTTGGTACGATGGAGCGAGGAGTTGTTTGGAATGAGGGGGTTTGTATGTATGTCTAGTTGTCTACTAATCCACTTCAACGATCTGAAAGCAAGCAAACAAACAAACAAACCCCAACGTATCGGAAATCAAACTCAATTATACTTGAGTCACATTCAAGGACACCGATTCTCAATTACAGCAGTATATTCATAAACATGTAGAGATGGATTTAAGATGTCAGTATTATAAAAGATTACATTTTTTGTGTTTATTTTCATCGTATATACCTAGCCTAAGGTCCCTGATCTTCCTGGGCAAGTCAAGATGCTTGTTCTTGAGAATGCCACCTTCTCCGCCCCCGATATCAGATTCATCTGCTCCATCAGCCGCTTCTGCACGTTCTCCATCAAGAATGTGTAAATAGTTTTAATAAATATTAGATAAAATTAAGTGTAAATAGAAAAGTGGCCCACTTTATCAAATAGAGTGTATTGTAACCTATTTTTTTGGTTAGCAATTAAATAAATTATATATGTTAAAATTGTAAATAAATAAAAAATTTATATATAAAAATAAAGAAATTATGTTAAAAAATAAAAAGAGATAAATATACATTAGTTTAAGAAATACTTTAAAATGACAAAGTATACATTATTTTATAGTCACCTACCCTTGTCTTGCTTCCACGAAATGTCTTCACTAATTACTACGACGACCCCAAAACCAAGTCTTTATTTCACTTGCTCAGTGTAAAACGAATTCCAAGGGAAGGAGAAAACAACCTTGCTTGGTCCACGCGGAAACCATTGCTTCTACAGTAAGGATTTGGATTTTTGATTCCCAAATTGAATCGAATTATCTGAAATTTTAGAAACAAAATCAAACCTAACCAAATAGATCAAAAAACTAAAATAGAATTATTATTATTATTATTTATAATTTATAATTTTATTTTAAAACTATAATTGAATAAATTTAAATAAAATTAATATTAATTTTCATATTTCAATCCTGTTTGGGATTGAAAATATATCAAATATCAAACTATTCTTTATATTTGTCAAAGGCCGGGATATTATTTAAAAGATCACGCGATGTAAGGATACAAATTATACATGGCAAATGTTGCTTGTGTATTTCAATATCCACATCGATGGAAAAACGGTTTGAATTTTAAGTTTGTATAATATTTTTACTAGATAGGAATTGTTTGAACAAGTTAACAGATATAATATTTTTTGTACATAATGTTTGCTATTTTCGTGTGGGGTGAGGAATTATCAAATTTAAATCAGTTATCGGATGATATGTGTCATAAACCCAGTTAGATGCATTTAATTTTACAAATCCAGTTTAACGGCCTTGTGTACTATGTAGGTTATTACATATGATATGTATGTATAGCGGTATATGAGTTAAAGCTCTGAATATAAAATGTTTCCATAAACACTACAAAAATTATCATCATTGTTACTTTATTGTTTGGTCACTGTAGAAAAGTTAAAAAATAAATTTTTAATATACAAAAACTTATGCGAGCTCTCTTCCTCACATTGCTCACAATGAGCTTTAAGAAAAAGTGATCATTTTTGACATAAAAGTGACTGATGTTATTAATAAAAATAATTGTTATAATTAATAAAAGTAAATATTATTGTGAATAAAGTGATATAATGTTCGAAATAAAAGGTGATATTTTTGTGATAAAAATAATAATTGCAAAAGTGATAGTAAAAATTTCTATTTTAAAGATGTTCCTCGTTGCTTCAATGAAGTACGTTCTAAATGATTTAAACACCCTATGTATTGGTTAGAATGAAAACATCTTATCCATTAAGTTGCAGTTAATTGTAAATCTATGATTTTTTTAATTACACAGTTTAAAAACAAACATTTTACATGGCAATATGTGACCATTATCTTATTATTGATGTACATATTAGTAAGTCTACTTTGAACTTTTAAGTAAGGTATATTCCTATGAGAACTTCACTATGAAGATATGACAAAACGTTGCCCAAACTTTATTGGAAATATGAACATGTCTAAAACGTCAGTCGATGTGTTAGGGCTCTTTCATAGAGTTCTGTCGACGAAGAGCAATTACATTCATGACAAAAAGCAAAAGAACAATTTTCATCAATGGTGCACATACTTAGCCACGTTGTGGCAGTCCTCCTACGCCCAACCTTACTCTTCAAGAAACACTTGCACAAAAAGATTACCATCTCAGCTTTTGTGGGAAGTACTGCAGTCTGCAGTAATAATAAATTCACTTCTTGTCAGCCGAAAATATAAAAATAAGATAACAACATGGACTTTGCTCTAACTGTGCAGATCACATTTTTCTGAACAATTCGAGAATTCGAGAAAGAAAACGATAGTGTTAACACTAGTATATTTCCTTTCCATTATCTATGATTCTCTTTTAAATATCTGATTTCACATTTATATTTTTCATAGAAATTGAAACTAAACTATCAATAAGCATAGGTAGCTCTAAAGCACCTCACTGGAATGTAGCACATGTATATTATATACCAGTCTGCCAATACATGTTTCTTGCTTGATATATGATTTGTACTTTAAAATGATCATAAATGTCTAGTGAATTTTTTGAAGTCTTTCAGATTTTATTTGATGCAGATAAATGTGGAAATTACAGCTGATGCATAAAAATTGAAGCTTTCAAGTTTAGCAGGCAGAAAACAGAAACAAAAGGATGCAATAGTTTTGAAAAGGGAGTAATTAGGCCAACATAAATCATAAGGAATTACAAAGTCTGAGCAAATAATGTGCCAAAATTACTCTGTATATATAAATGTATTTCATTGATCCATCACTCTAGTTAATTTTAAGCAGTTGGAATAAAAGGAAAAGCAACTTATGATATTCACAATGCAATGTCGAAAAATCTCAACAACGAGATGAGGTACTTACAAGAGCAGTTTGGGTTTTGATCAAACAGGTTAGCGCCCATCTCCAGGAGCAATAACGAGTTTAAACGCACATGTTTTTCCTCTTTGTTGACCTGGGATCTGTTGTTTCCTCTCCTCCATTTTCCTGGCAAATTGAACAAAGGATTTCGTGACACGTTCAATGTCTAAAATTTGGAGGCTTTTCTCCAGCAGAGCTGGGATTTCTTCAAGTTTCTCGCAGTTCTTAAGCACAAGACGTTGGAGTTTAGGTAACGGAGGGGAAGGATCCTCCGAGGCAGTCCAGAACTCTAAGTCGGTACGTGCAATGTGCAAGACTTCAAGAGAAGGAAAGCTGTTACCAACAGTATTCCAGAACTTCCCCATGAAAGCATTTTCTTTAAGTTTGAGGACCTCAAGAGAAGGGAGCGATCCCAAAGTGGCCATATGCTTCCAATCGAGGTATGTGCATGACAATTTCAAGATCCTTAGATTTGGTGGAAATCTGTCTGGAGACGGAAGTTCGCGCAATGGAAGATGAGATATTACATCAGGAAATACATCATAGACTAGCTTTAGCTTTTGAAGACGATCCAATCCGGCCAAGCACCTAGCGTGCACGAGAGTGCTTAGTTTGCCTCGAATCCCCAAGTTCTTTAGGTTTGAGGCCTTGCTGAAAACTTCTTCCCAGCAACAGTCGGCCGACAACCTACTGAGTGTTTGAAGATTCTCCCCGGCTTTACCTTTTGCTTCCTTGCTAATAATAATGGCTGCTTTTGTTTTCAAATGCCTCAGCTGCATCATCTTCCATATATCTGCTTTGATCTCAAATGTACGCGACAATGTGTCAATTCTAATAGTCTGTAGATTCCAGAGCTTTAAGATAGCATCAGGGAGACTGTTGAATTGATCACCAGACAAAGCAATGTACCTCAAATGAATCAGTTGGGTAATCTTAGAGGGAAATTTGGCGAATTTGATGGGATTCGCATCCAAAACTCTGAGCAAACTGAAGGCATCAGGGATCAAAGGAGTGCAATCTGGTTGGAAAATAATTGGTTCTTTAGAGTAGCACACAAAAGAACGCACAAACGGACCCTTGGGCTTCTTGCGGAGGAAATCCACAACATAGGAATGAATGCAAAGCCTACGATATTTTGGCACATCAGCAATAGGAGGAAAGAACGTTCCTTCGGTTGTTTTTTTCACCTCTTGGAACAGATTCTGTTTCGCAAATGCAGCCTGACCCTTGCAGAATTCACGGATCATGTCATGAACACGACATGTTTTGACATCTCCTTTAGCCTTAGTTTTATCAACCATGACTAAGTTTCTTGCTATGAGCTCCTCTAGATATTCCTCCGCCACTTCCTCCAAGCCCTTATCGAACTCTTGTTGTATGAATCCTTCTGCAATCCACAAACGAATCAATTTCCAAGCGGAGATCTCTGAATCTTCAGGAAACATCCCCAGATAGAGAAAGCAGTCTCTCAAGTTATAAGACAACTTATTGTAACTCAATAGGATAATATTTTCAGTGCGCTTCTGCTTGTCATAGTTCAAATGCGAACTTACACTAGCTGATACCTTTTCCCATTCCGCTTTCATATCACTGCTTGAGAATTTCTCAACCAGAATGCCTCCTATAACCACTATTGCCAGAGGCACTCCTCCACACTGCTTGGCTATATGTTTTCCAAGTATTTCCACATTTTTAGGACACATGTCGACCCGTGAAAATACTTCTAGCTGGAGAAGCACCCAGCTTTCCGCAAGCTCCAGGAAACGCAACTTGTGAGGTTCTCGTTTGCCGGCATGCCAAGCCACTTTTTCATCACGGCTCGTTATCAAGACTCTTCCGAACTTATTAGACTTTGGCAAGGCAGGCTGAATATGATTCCAGGCTTCATCAGTCCAGACATCATCCATGAATAACAAGAATTTTGGTTTCTCAAGATAGGATCGAACTTTTCCGGCCAACTCATATTCGTCGCAACGAGACATGTCTTGCTGAGTGAACTTTTTTAGAATGCTAAGGAACACCTCTTTTATGTTGTAGTCTTGAGAAACATAGACCCAAATAAGAGTAGGGAACTCATATTGGATTTTTTTATCGCGATAAATCTTCCACGCCAGAGTCGTCTTCCCAAGGCCAGGCATGCCAACGATGGAAATAACTTCAAGTTCTGCTGATTTTTCAGTGAGTTTATTTATAACCGTTTCCGCCTCACCATCGAAACCCACAACATTGTCTTCTCTCAACAAAGGAACCTATGCATATAGAGATGATAATGTTAAAAATCCTAGATAATATGTACTACCTATTCCATTAGAGAAAGTGCAAACTTTGCAAACCTAAGCTAGGACAAATTTCAATATAGCTTCATACCACGGCTTGTGTCCTTTACATATAAACTCCATGATCTATCAACTACAAATAATGAATCATGTCATAATACACCCCAAATTAGTCAACTTCACATCCAGAAAAATATTCTCATTAGTAAATGCAAAAAAATTTAAGTGCATCCGGTTTATAATTTCTAACTATCCTATAAATTTATATCAAACTTTTTGATCTTTTGATGTATAAACTATGTTCAAGTAGGGATTTCACTTGTCAAATATGAATAGTATTAGTGTCTATCCTAAATATATCCTTTCAATAAGATTTCAAACTCCAACAAAAGAAAAGGAAAAGAAAAAAATCAAGTATAAAGACGAACAAATGAGGTAGTGTGATAGGTAGCATATAAACCCCAAAATTGGAATATTATACACACAAGAAGCTAAAGAGAGGTATAAAAATAGACAAATAGTGTTAAAAAAGTGACCTTTTTTTCTTCAGTCTTGGGCTTTTCAGCTCCGGCGGTGGAGGGATCCGCTATGGGGAGGGTGGAGAAGCCTATGCGGGCGCGGTCGAAGATGGGCTGGACCTCTTGCTCGCGAAGGGCCTTGACCTTCTTGGCGAGGTCGTAGCGCTTGGGGTTGAGATTCTTGAGGCTGAAGGGCTTGGATTTGTCAGCCGCGGCCGCGGCCTGCGTGAGGCAGGCGTCAAGGGTGTCCTCGGCTTTGTAGACTACCTCTCTTATTTGCCTTTCGTGCTGTCGGAACACTTCTCCTTTCTCTCTCTTGTTCGCCGATTCGATAAGGAAGGCCTTCATCAGTTCCAGCTCGTTCTGCAGCTGCCGCAGCTCCGCCTCCGCACCCGATATCAGGTTGATGTGGTCCACCAGCAGCTTCTGCACGTTCTCCAGCAGGAATGTCACCGCCGGCTCTGCCATTTTTGCTTCTCTCTCTCTCTCTCTCTCACTATATCTCTTAGTGTGTGTTGTGTTGTGTGTGTGTGATGCAGTGCCCGACGACTTTGTAGAGATTTGTAGAGATGGAGAAAGAATATTTCTGCGGGGGCCACGTACGCCGACGCCAATTACTTTATGCCATACTTGAATTTGCCATTTTTCTTTTCTCCCCAAAATAAAGAGCATGGTGCACGGTGCACCCGAATGCGTAATCACTAATAAGTTTACGGTAAATGAAGTTTCTGAGCTTAGATTCTCATTTTTAATCTAAGAACAGTTTAGATTCTAATTTAAATTTTGAAATTCTGAAAATTAATTTACTTATTATTCTTAAATAATAGTAATATATAGAATTATATAAATTACAAAAATATTCATTAAAATTTATTAGTCGTTCCAATGAGTCGAGAAGCCAAGAAGCCGCTAGTGAGCAAGCAAGAAACGTTATAAGCAACAAAGGCATAAACTAAAATAGTGATCTAAAATTTGCTATCATCAATGCAATAGATTTTCTTAAAGTTGGGAGAAGAAGGATGATAAGCATTGAACTCCGTAACTCTTTGTTAGCTCTAAACCTTGAAGAATAAAGGAGAACATAATCAATCTCAATGCACACATCAATATCTATTTCTACTTGGTCTTTTGTTAAATTCTTTTAATGAGGAAAACAAATGCCATATAGGTTTGGCTAGATCAGGGTGTTGTCTCCAAAAAAATTTACACAAATACAATCACACATTATTGATCTGCAAAATAAAGAAAATGAAAAATTTTATGTTTAATGTGTGAGAAGATCTTAAAGCGTTTTTTAACCATATCCATTATTTATATTATGTAAATGAATGAGATAGAGAGAAATGGGTTCTGGGCATCATTAATCTAATGTACACTGTCCACTAATTCCTTTGTTAAGTTGCAAAAATAGGTTAACTAACTATATAGCATGGGTCTGGCCCGTAATTGTAACATATTCTCTCTCTCTCTCTCTCTCTCTCTCTGCGATTAGATGATCTGTTAGCAGAGCGTCTGAACACAATTAATGGTGGAAATACAGTTGGCCTTTGGTTTTTGTCTCCCAAAATTATTCCTTTTCATAATTACATACATTTAAGTTTCCCATAATATCCTTCTACAACTCGCACCATACATAACACACGCAAGGCTAGACAGTACACTTCCTTTGACAACCTTGGAGGAATCGTAGCTTAAGCTAGTCAACTTGTATTAACAGTGGAGGTCAACGCCATTATGCTAATATATACAAATATTGCTAATAGGTTTTGGTATAAAACAATTAGATTGACAACTATGAACAGAATTTCTGGTAAACAAATTTCTTCGAGTTGTCACCTTAATCCGGTATTAATATACATATATATTTATATGACTGATTAATTACTTCGAACTTATGTTGCAGCTCTGCTGTGGGCAGACATATTTGTGGCATTTGCGTTGTTTCTCATGCAGAATATTTTAAAAAAATGATGAATGCAATTTACGTTTTAATTCATTTCATAGCAATGTTTGTTATTTTTAATACATGTTCCAAGTGTCATTTCTAAATCTAATTTTTTATATATATAAAATAAGTGTTGGTAGTAATGAATACCAAAATTATTTAATTGTGATGGATATCTCTGTTTATTTTGTATTTCAATCTCTCCTTTTTCTTTACTTGGAGGATTTCAATCTTTTTATGTGAATATGGTGTGAAAAGGTTCAAAAATAATTTAAATTTGAATATGCCATGTTATATTTAAATTCTGGGAAAAATAAGACAGATAAAAAATTGATGTATTAAATTAAATAAAAAATATTTACAAAATTAAAAAAAAAACTAAAAGTTCACTTGTTCAGAAGTACGAAACAAGAAAGTTAATAACGAATAGATTTTAAAAGATAATATCATTGTGATGTATACTCATGTTTAAAAGTATAGTTTTTTGATGAGGTGCAAAATGTTCGAACCACAAGTGGTGAGCTAAGAGTCATACACAATAGACACCAAATCAAAAGAAGCAAACATCAATGTGAACTAGCAGAGCAACAAAACAAGCAGACATCAACACAAATAAGGCGTGGGGCGCCCACAGCTGAGACACAACTCCAAAAAACAGTAGAAAATTGACACCCAACAAAAGAGATGGACTGAACTTTCGAATCAACGGATCGGTAGTAATAAAGTTGTAGAAATGATAAAATATTAATTAAAAATTACAGAGTTGTTACAGTGATGCGAAGATCCCTAGAAGGTGTGACCCCGGTCCAGTACCAATAGGACATAAGAACCTGACTTTATGAAAGAGAGATGAAGTTTCATTAACATACTTTGTCCAAAGCTAACAAAGGATTTTGTCATAAAGAGACATAAGTCTTTACTTTTTAATAGTGAAATGCTGAAATTTGGTATTACAACTATGGTGATGATAATTGTTCTTCTTTACAGTACAAAATGTATGGGAAGTGGTCAAGTTTCATCTTTCGATTGTTTTCTACAAAAATCACTTAGGAAGTTTATCTTGATATACACCAAACTATGATATATTTACGACAGAAGTGAGTCGAGCAAGCAATTGTGTCATTTTCTAACCAAAGCCAATCGTAGTCCTCCCGGCTGCCACTACTGCCCCGTTTCTCTCCTATCTGCCATCACAACCTTTAGATTGGTGCACACAATGTGTTTTTAAGCTCAAACCATCGAACATTTTATCTAATTGGATCATTGGTTTACTGAGTGAACTGTTTTAAACAAAATGGATTATCCAAATATTTCATTATATATATAGGGACTAGAAATACTTAAAGAAATTAGCTAGAAATATAATAAAACTAATTAATTTTTAAAAAAATTAATACTCCATTGTACAAGTTTAAAGTGAATAAGATTAATATTATTTTAACACCTTCAGCAATTCAAGACATATTCATTAAAAAAAATAAAAATAGAAATATCAAATAAAAGAGAAATTACAATTTACAAGCCTAAAAAAAACTTAGATTCTATTTCCTTTTCTACTTTTTTATTTTCAAGTGGTTCGATTTATCAAAATTTCACTGCTTTTCATCAATTCATACTAGTGTCTTGACTTTCAGAAATTAAACGTATCCGGATTGGCCAAGTGACCAATTGGCGGTTGCACCTATCGAACCGTTGGCTTGTGGGCCCACCCTCATATTTTGCTACTCTCAGTCCATCCACAACGTTGTCTATTGATTGTTTATTCTCTTTCACTATTAATTAACTATTCATAAATATCATCTTTAATTTTTTATTTCCTCTTATTTTTTATATTTATTACATATTCTGATGAATTGATTTCACAAATCAATAAAATATGTGAATTTTATTAAAACAATTAAAATTATATAATTAAAAATCCTAGTATTACATAATTAAAAAAATAAAAAATTACATAATTAAAAATTCATTGATGAATCTTAAGTGCACTTCTAATTGTTGATGCATCATATCATTCGTGTCTTTGGCATTATGCTTTCAAAAATTAAAAGAGTGTGAAGAAGATGAAGCTGAGAGGGAAAGAACATGGAAATGGTGTGAAAAATGAATTGAGGAAATGGGGTATTTATAGGGGTTGGGATGAATAAAAAAAACTAAAAACACTACTAATCTTTTGCTAGCTGTTGAGGATTTTTTTTTATAAAAAAAATTGGATTAAAAAAATTATTATGTCACATTGACGCCCACTCGCAGGCCCAGCAAATGGGTGTAATGCGCGCTGTGATTGGCCTAGGGGGGCGCGTGGCGGGCCAGTCACGCCACTTTTCCCTTTGTCACCCGCAACGCGTCTCGCGAGAGCACCCGCAACGCGTCTCGCGAGCGTCTCGTCCCTCCAAACAGCACCGAGCACCGTGTTATGAGTGCCCTTACCCCCAGTGAATATGCACGTAGTTTGATATAACCCACTCCTTCTATATTTTTACATATGAAGTTATGTTAAATAAAACAATGTGTAGGTAAATAACTTATTAGAAGAAAATCACAATCTTCTCGGTCCCTACCAAAAAAATCATAAATTTAAGTAACTATATTATGCTTTTCAGTATTTGTAATACACTTACTTAATTGTAAGTTTGTAACAGCCAATAAATGAATTTTAACTGTGTGTTGTGTGTGTATATATATATATATATATATTTGTAAAGTGCAATCAAAGTTGATTACGGTCAAGTAATTGAGAGAGAGTCAGAGAATTTGAAAACAGAAATGTTTCAACCCCATAAAAGAAGCGCATTACTAACTAACCAATTCTCCATTGTTAAATTTATCTCTAAAATAGCGAAACAATAATACCAAAAATGGCGGCCAGCAACAGAGAGCCTCCAACACGATATACGGTGGTGCCTGCATTTTTCTTCGGCGGCGCGCTCGTTTCCGAACCTACACATATAATTTACTCACATTTATCGCTTACAAAAGAGAGGTTTGTTTCTTAAGCTCCTTTTTTTATCATTTGATACTGTAACAAACTTATAAATTTAAGCATATTGCCATGGAGCACTTAAATCATAACAAATAATCGCCATCAATTTTGCTATTTCACTGATATTTAAATACTCTAAACAAATTAAGGAACTTAAAAAACTTACTATTTGAAGAAGGTGCAGCTGGAGTAGATGGTGGACCAGAAGTTGCAGCCTCTGGCAAAAATGACACCAAACAAAAGGTTCTAGTAAGTTTACTATCATGGTCAAGATATGTGACATTAAATATTTTAGGTAAGAACCACAAGTTTAGTAATTTGGTGGTATGGTTCACATTTATATATTAGGTGATTGAGTGTAGTAACATTTCCAAATCCCGGTCTCCCAACTGAAAAAATATATAATTTTTGGTTACGAATTAATGTTTGTCAAAATACCTAAACATACCATTCGTAATCTTATAACGTATAAGTTAACAAGTATCTAATAATCTAAACATGCCTAACTCGTTATAGATTGATGCCGATTTCAGAAAATACAATATACAATGTATGTAAATGGATGTAATTTTTTTTTTTTTTTTTGTGTCGTGATAATAACTCATGGGGTGCTTCCATATGAACCCCTAATATTTCTCAATAAACTCAATTTACGTGGGGATATATTAAATTGTATTCAATTATCTCGAGAATGTATATAGAAACATCACAAAAGGCTACGAAGAATAAGGTATAAAGTTCAAATCCCATGTGTCTTATTTAAGAAAATTACGGCCTAATACGGAATAACAAATCTCGAATTAATAAAATTTTAATTAGGATTCGCTAATTTTTAGTTGAAATTTATTTATTTGTAAGTAAAATTTATTAATCATAATTAAAATTTAATCAAAATACTAGATATGTACCTTTATTCGAAATGCCAAAATGTTATAGAAGAAATTTAAAAAAAAATATCATGACGCAAAATAAAAATGGGAAAAAACCTTTTGAGCAAACCGATATATCAGCATTGGCACCACAAGTTTTAGCAAGATTGAGAGCATCTGCCTGCGTGACATTGAGATTTTTCAGGAAGGCCTGATTGTTGAAGACGGCGCAGAGGCAATGGGCGTTACTAGTCGCCATCTCTTTCAGCGGCACGCAGCACGCCGCCCCCGGCGACGCCGATCCCTTCAGATACGCCTGGCACGGCATCAGTTTCTGAATGCATGGCAGCGGCTCTCCGCCGCCGGTTACTTGAGAATACCCCACAAAAGCTAACCAACATATCACCAAAAAGTTGAGGAATAATGATTTGGAAATTGCCATGGAAATTAATATATATTTGGTTGATTGTTTTCTATGATGTGTTAAAGAATTAGGATATTGGGGAGTTCGCTGTTATATGTGAGGGTTGGGAGAATTTGGGGTTTACATATATATAGAGGATATAGGGTGATTCTACATTAGTCAATTATTCCCTAATTGGTAGTACGTTCTTCCAATACATGTAACAACAATCCCACGATCTAGAGATAAAATATATATGAATATATATATTTCTTTTTCTATTTTTGATATTTTATTTTATAGATCATAAATTATTAATGGCATTGTCAAATTTATAAATTACATAAAAATAAAAGCTTGATTTATTTATATTTCACTTTAACTTCAAAGAATAAATCAAGCTCAAATTTCATATAATTTATAATTTTGATGATCGAAGTAACTAATAGTTAAAAATTCTAACAATAAAACAATGTTAATTTAAATTAAATGGCCGTGTTTACGAAAGGTGCTCATAAATGATGAGCCGTATCACTCCTCTATATTTAAATAATATACTGGGAACAGAGAATATTATTCGGTTAAGCATAACGTAATGTCTATTATATGTTTACACACAGTGGCATGTGTGTAGGGGGTGCGTAGATGGATGGTTGTTATAATAGCGCAAATATTTGTTACATGATATTTGCATATTAAGAGTTGAGAGCTAATGGGTGATTGATCGCACACGTAATTACAAACCTTGTTTGAGTTAGTAGTTACGAGTCTTTGTTTTGAGGGTTTCTGCAAAGCTACTTTTCAACAGAATTCTTAATTCCAGGCAAACTTCTTTCTTTACTTGTTTTCTAATATTGACATTCGAACATTATAGTCTAGTGGTATTAATCTTCTATTTTATTAAAATGAATGACCAACGACGGATCTCATTCCAATATCCCTAACTTAAATGCGAGTGATTAGTGGTTTGGGGTTGTGGGATTGGGGGGTATAGAGGCAGCGGCGGAGGTCACCAGGGTTTGGGAGGCGGCAACAGGTTCGCCGGCAGAGGTGGGGCTGGGGATGGCTGCAAATGCGGTGAAGCGGGTTGGGTGTTGTAAAACTAAATTGCTGGATATTTTAGTAAGAGAGGCTAGAATTTTTTATTTTTTAAAATTACAATCAAATAAGCTAGTTATGTTACACTAGTTTCTAATTTGTCCCCATCCCTAATCTCGTCAAACATAGGAGTATTAAATAAGTGATTTATATCTTTATTTACATCAAATTGTACAAGTCATCCTACATTTAATTTCTTAAGATTTACCTATAATAATTGACACTTCAAAAATTTTTACAAAAAAATAAATAAGAATGGTATTGTATTGATGTATTCAAATAAAATCTACAAAACGACAAATGAAGGTGAGCTATGTGAGCTTTTTGATATTGAAAATTAACCTTGAAACATTTTTTGTTAAATTTGTGATGGTCTGTGTATTTAAATAAAAATTACTGGAGAAATTATATTAAAACGTTCATAATTTTAACTTTAAAATGAACTCTCTCTTTTTAGTCAAAATCTAAGTAGTTCACAACTAGTTAGATTTGTCAGCAATAAGACCTTAGAAGAGACTGCAGAGTGCAAGGAGTAGTTGGACTTGGAAGGAGCTAATCCACAGAAATCTTGTTTTGGTTTGTCAGCAAGGAAGTAGTGGAAAGTTGAAGAGCTGCAGCATTCATCATGTGATATGGAAGCTCACACAGACAACTTTCTGCACATTGAAAAGTTTGATAACCCGAAAATCTCACCACATATTGGAAGAAAGAGACGTTAAACGATCCCTTGCTACCAACACCTCTTAATAGATCATTGTTAAGCAGCTTATATTGGGATTCCAGAAACATTACTCGTAAGTTTCATTTGCTACGGGTACTTGATGTAGTTGACTTCTACTCCATTGAGGAGCCTTTACACCTTATCAACACAAGATATGTTGCTTGTGCCATGGATATGTAGGTAACAATCAATTACATTAGTTTCTTACATATGATTCTGCTTCTTACATAGATTTCCCGGAGCCAAGAATATGTAGTGGGTTTTGAAGATGAGGCATACACTCTCATCAAATATCTCAATGAAGAATCGGAGGAGCTTGAAGTTATCTCTATCACTGGCATGCCTGGTTTTGGAAATACAACTCTCACATGGAAGATTTATCAGGATCCAAGAATTCAATATAAGTTCTCAACTCTGACTTGGGTTAACGTTTCCCAAGAGTTCAACACGAAGAAAGTGTTTCTTGCAATCCTCGAAAGGTTCACTGAGCTAGACATGTCTGTTCTAACTGCAGGTGAGTTACAAAAGGTTCAATTTTATCTTGAGAAGCAAAATTTATTGTTCTTCATGGATGATGTTGGACTGCTGAGACCTGGAAAACTATTTAAAATTCCTTGCCAAAAAGTAATAGAATGGGAAAAGTCGTGATAACAAGTTGCGATGAGAAAGTAGCCAGGCAAGCAAATCACTCAAGAGAACCCCACAGCCAAGCAGTGTGAAGGAATCCCTCTTGCAGTAATCATGATAGCAGGAATTGTTGTTGAAAAATACCCCAAAACTAGTTATACGAAAGTTCAGTGGGAGAATATATTAGCTAGTTTGAGTATGTACATCAAGTATGACAATGTTGTAGAGAATATCATTGCATTGAGTTACGATCAGCTGCCTCCTGACTTGAGAGATTGCTTTTTGTGTTTAGGTATGTTTCCTGAAAACGCAGAGATCCCAACTTGGAAGCTCATTCGTCTGTGGGTTGCAGAAGGATTCATACAGAAAAGTACGGAGAAGATCTTGGAGGAAGTGGTAGAGGACAATCTGAAGGACCTTATAAGGAGAAACTTAGTCATGGTTGGTAAGACAACGGCCAGCGGTGATGTCAATACATGTCGTATCCATGATATGATACGTTCTGCAAAAATGAGGCTGCAGTTACGAAACATAATTTGTTTCAAGAGGTTGAAAAATCAAGTGAAGGAGTCCTCTGTCCCTCTGTTTCTGGAATAAGTAATTATTGTCGTCTATGCATCCATTCCAATATGGTTAACTTCCTCCGTAAAATGCCAAAGGGCTGATGGGTTGTGTCATTTTTGTGTTTCTCCAAGGAAGCCATCACATTACCACCGGAGTATACTTCATCAATTCCTGATTCCTTCAATCGAGGGTGTTAGATGTGAACCCCATCAAGTTCACCAAATTTCCCTTTAATCTTACTCAGGTAACTCATTTGAGGTACATTTCTCTATCTGGTGACAACTTCACTGCACTTCCTAAAGCCGTGTTTGAGCTTTGGAATCTACAGACTATAAGAGTTCATACAATGTCCCATACACTTGAGATCAAAGCAGAAATATGGAATATGATGCAGCTGAGGCATTTGACGACGAAAGCAGCCATTGTTATTAATAAGGAAGTGGGAGGTGAAGCTGGTGAGAATCTCCAAACACTCAGGTTGTTGTCAGCCCATTGTTGCACAGAGGATGTGTTCAAAAGGGCCTTAAACCCGAGAATTTGGGGATTCGTGGGCAACTAAGCATTGTTTTAGACACAAATCTAAAGCAATTAGTTTGTCTTCAAAAGCTGAGGCTAGTACATGATGTTTATCCTGAGATGAGCTATTTGAAACCGTTGCCTTGCCTTGCTCGAGCAGACAGATTCTCTCCCAATCTAAAAACTTGAAACTGTCATCCACATTTCTGGATTGGAAGCATGTCTACTTTGGGGATGCTTCGGAATCTTGAGGTGCTCAAGTTGAAAGAAAATGCATTCGTAGGTAGGTTGTGGAATGCTGTTGGCGGGCGGATTCCCTTCTCTTGAATTCTTGCACATTCAACGCACTGATTTAGAGTTTTGGACAGCTTCAGGCGATCTTCTTCCTGAGCTCAAAGGCCTCGTGCTTAAGAAGTGCAAGGAACTTACAGAAATTCCATTTATGCTGGTGAAAAGCCTTGAGATGTTGGAGATTGATCGCGTTTCTGAATCTGTGGTTGCCATTGCCAGGAAAATGGAGCTGGAGAAACAACAAATGCAAGGGCAACAACGGGCCAAAGGGGATCGATTTAAGCTCACAATTGTTTCCGGCGAAGAACGAAGATGTGAAATGTGGTTCTGGTTATCTAGATTTCCTTCAGTTTTGCCAACTAGGAAAAGTGCAAGTAAACCACGCTATTGTCTTCCTATAACAGCATCAGTAAAGGCCGCTCGCAAGGCGAGCCTCCCATTCCCTAAGCCCGCGGCCCGCTAATGCAGAGCAGCGAGCCCTCAGCTTGAGTTCTGGTAGGATATACACCTCCGGCCCAATACAAGACCAGCCCAATAGTCGCCGGTTCGGCCCTAAAGCCCATCTCAGCA
>JAYDZE010122033.1:0-23375 GCA_034509125.1 Monilaria moniliformis
CATAAGCTATAAATATAAATATCAAATTTAATTAATTGAACAGATAATGATCTTGGCATTTCACATCACAAAAATCAAAATGAACTAATTAAGGAATTAAAAATCACTAATTATCTAGAAGAATCTTTTTGCAGCCCTAGTGGCCACATTAAATTAAAGACCTAAAAATGAGTCCTATGATGAATATTTCTTCAAGCATCTTGTAACAAGTGGACGTTAATTACTGGCATTAACAAGTGGACAATAACTAATTAAGAAAATAATTAACAAAGCATTATTGAAGTTGTCCTGAGCCAATTTGCTTTAAAAATCTCAATAATGTACATTAAGACAAGCACTCGCGTAAACTGAGGCAATAATCAAGTTTATGTTAGTACTAGTGCTACCCAAAACATCCACAACTGCCATTATTATCGTATTATTGGTCACATGTTTGTTACTATTGACGATGAAGCGCAGCTTAATTGGTAAGACGCTTCTCCTCCAACCAATAGGTCGGGGGTTCGAGTCACCACGGAGGTAAATGGGGAAGCATTATTGATCCTCTTTTTTTTTTTAAAAAAAACTTTCAAGTTAACTTCAGTTGTATTAATTTATGTATTATGATTGTGTCATGTTACAATTTATTATGTTGCATGTCTAAATGTAAATGAACCAAGATCAGATAAGAAATAGGATAGTATTTTTAGTTTTATAAGATAAGAGAATCTTAATATGTTATTTTGTATGGCTGATAAAAATGTTAGATGTCATAGTTAGGTGTTTGGTAGGCTTGTTTGAATTCGTGATTAAAAATTATTTGGACATTTTTATTCTTGACAAAATTACAAGGTTGTCCTATGTGATCAAAGTCTTGTATTTTTGGCTTCACAAATTTTCAATTTCGTGAGTTTTCCCACTTATTCAAATATGAAAGCTTATTAGTCGAATTATTTTGTGACGTCGTCCATGTTAATATATGTGTGTTTATAAAAAACAAATTCTAATTTTTCAAAGATATTGTCTGAGCTTATCTATGCAAATTCCAATTTCATGACCAATGCCAAGTGAGTTAATAAATTCACCATAAATAATACAACCAATTTTGGCAAAAAGAGGGATAAACTTTTATTGGGCAAATTTCTGGATCCGGTAGGATCCACAAAAAGGGTTCCCAAAATGGGAACCTTTTTTTTTTTTAATTTCCCACAATGGGAAAAACGCATCTGGGAGATGCGACTTCACTTAAATGAAGTCGCATGTCCCAAATGAGACTTCACTTAAGTGAAGTCTCATTTCGGAATGAAGTCGCATGTCCCAAATGAGACTTCACTTAAGTGAAGTCTCATTTTGGAGAAGTGAAGTCGCATCTCCCAGATGCATTTTTCCCATTGTGGGAAATTAAAAAAAAAAGGTTCCCATTTTGGGAACCTTTTCGTGGATCCTATCAGATCAAGAAATTTGCCACTTTTATTGAGGAAATGGATTCATGTACAATAGTACAATAACCAAACTTGTTGTCTTGTTTCTAAGTATATACATTTGATTATAAACACAAGCCAATAATATTGAATCTAAGGAATCAACAAAAAAATGAAATCAAATAGTCTTGTTGTTGGGACCACCAGTGAGAGCAGCAGGTCGTCGTTGCGAAATTAACAAAACACGTATAAAGATAACTGCAATCTGTTTTTCAAAAACAATTTCATAAAATCCTACTCTAGATCACGAATACGTGAGCCCGTGTGCTCATGTTGTTCCGAATTCTGTTATAACTCGGACTTCATACTTTCTATTTTTAGTTTCTTGTGAAAATATAATGTAAGAAGTACGAGTCTATAACAGAAATCGAAATAAGATGGGTACACAAACTCACATGTTCATGATTGAAATTGTAAATCAAACTGATTGCATTAATCTTTATACTCATTTTGTGATTTCCCAATATCACAAAATGTGTATAGATTAACCTACACAATAAACTGAATACAATTATGAACTATTCACAATAATCACAAATTCTGCAAATAAGAAAAGTTTAGCGCTACAATTTCACCAAAAAAAAAAACACAAATGAAAGAATCCTGAAGGCTTGTTTAGATGGTAAACAAGCATACAATATCACATAATTCTTGGAAATATTCACAAAAGTTGCAAAATATTGATTTACAGGGCATGAAGCATAAAACTGCTAGAGCATATCATTTTAGCACTGTATTCTGATACAAACATAATTTTCCCAATTCTTGTTCATCAAATTTCCAAGATTATGACTCATAGACACTAAACACCCAGTTCAACACAAATAAGGCTTTTATGTAGTCTATCAAACATACCTTGTAAATTAATTAATTAATTTACAATTAAAATTATTAATTTCCAATTTTGTATTACTTTTTAAGGGGATTAATCCGCAATTGCAATCATAAGTATACACTAAGTAAATCCACATTTTTGTGCAATATTCAATTTTATTTTCTATTTCTTTATATGTGGTCATGTTAATAGTAATATAAAATCACTACTGATACGTAAAAGACTGTTTAAATATTTAGATTGGATACAAGTACGATTTGGTTGTGATCTACAACTCAATATAATTATTGTCATCTCTCTCTCTCTCTCTCTCTCTCTCTCTCGGTGCAAATTGAAATCTTACTTGCCACTTTTGGTGCATCTATCTAGCACATTGTAAAGGCCATGTGAATTGGTATATCTGTATTCTATCCATACATATGAATTTTCGAACGTTGATAGAAAGTGAACCATTTATGCCACATATTTCCAATTACCTTTTTTTCAGTTTAATATTCTTAAAGCTAAAATTCTTTTATGCCACTTCCTTTTTCACAATT
The DNA here is from genome assembly GCA_034509125.1 of Monilaria moniliformis. NCBI lineage: Eukaryota > Viridiplantae > Streptophyta > Magnoliopsida > Caryophyllales > Aizoaceae > Monilaria > Monilaria moniliformis. The sequence goes on from JAYDZE010122033.1 coordinate 2,835, forward strand.
CTTCATCCGCTTGATTTCTAATATATTGTTCATTGTATGAGAAAAAAAAAACACCAATTGGAAGAAACACTTTTATTCCTAATTTTACATATACAAACTTTGTAGTGACAATTCCCACCAAACATTTCTCATTTATAATTACTTCTCAACAAGAATCACCATTGAAAATTTTCAGCAACTCAAAGTGAACAAAAATCCACACACACACACACCGTCATCTGACAGTGGAAGCAACAGAATGAGCCCAGAATCTAAGATGATCTTTGAGTTCCATTTCATTACCAAAAGCTGGGATTCTCCAGTCCATCAATGGATTCTTCACTATTCTCTCTTCATCTTTCATACAATCCCACGCTTCAGACAGATACGGCCTCGACGTCGTCGTCCCATCAAATCCACCAACACTCTCCGGTTCCTTCCCCAGTCTCTGCAGCCCAGGAATAATCGTCACCAATTTCGAATCCTTATCTTCGTCCGAAAACACAAACCCTAGATCCATAAACCCTTTCAGCTCCTCCACCTCCAATTCCGACAAACTCTTGCTCGCGCCGCTCTTCCTTCTCCTCTCCCTAACCTTATCCGCTTTCGGATCTCTTGTCTCGCGAATTTTCTCGGCGTAGGCGGCGTCGATTTTGTCGAATTCCAGCGCGGAAGATTCGTCGAAGCTCTCAACTTCTTTGCCGGAGAGGATTGTCTGAAGATGGGGGCCGAGGACTGACTTCGGCGACGGAGAGCTCGGCTCCGATGAGATGTCGTTGGAGCTGAGATGATGATCGCTGTACGATTTTCTCATTAGGGTTGTGATCTTATTCAGCATCGGCTCAACGGCATCAGCAGATTCTTGAGATTCTTCTAGCGGAAACGGCGCCGCCTTTTCCGAGGGTTTTTTTGGTGCGAAAGCTCTCTGCTCGAACCAGTACGTGTCGAAGAGGTTTAAGACTGTTTCTTCAGCTGACATATTCTGTCGGCAACTGATGAAATTGCAGAACTGGAAACACACACAAACAAACAGAGGAGTTTAATTTTCAGTGAGAAGAAGTTGAAATTATTGAGGTTAGTTGTGTGGCGTTTGATGCGAAGAGTTGATTTATATATGTAAACTGTGGTGTGGTGTCACTGGTGTGGAGTGGGGTATGGGGTTTGGGGTGTGGGTCGTTACATTATTGACCTTGTAAAGATCACTATATTGGAATAATTAGTGTGTACCCGTCGAAATTCCACACAAAAATTATTTTGCATTATGATTTATAATTACTTTATATTTTTTTTATGTTAGTTAATATAAAAAGTATTTACACTATTTTTTAAAAAAGTTAATTTTAATTGATGTTGCAATTCAAATTATTTTAATCTCAATACTTTCGTTAATTAAATATTAACTTTTGGTTGAGAGAATAGAAATGTCTTTTGTGCAAGTTTTCATTTGATAAAGTTAAATAAAAAAGAAGAAAAAAAATATAAATTTTGACGTAATTTTGAAAAATAAGAAGAAAAGGCATGTAAATTTGACATAGAATATAATAAAGAATGGTTGTGTTGCATTTTCTCATTTACTTGAATAAATGGATATGAAATTATTTAAGATCAGACTTGCCATCTTAGTGTCATCTTAGCTGGATCTTGAATTCTCATATCTGATGACTTCAAAACATTGGACTTCTAAGCTACATTTTGTCTGAAGCTTGAAAGACCATAACTGACTTCTAAATGCCATTATCATACAGGGTTTGAAATATCAAAACTAACTTGTGAATATCATCTCATGTCGAGCTTGTAAAATTATGACTGACTTATGAGCATCAACTCATCTGAAACTTGAAATACCATAAATTGACATTTAAATGTCATCTCATTTGGAGCTTGAAACACGAAAACTAACTTATAATAAAACTCCAAAATTGACTTGTGAGTATTATTTCGTATGGAGCTTGAAAGATCAAAATTGACTTCTGAGAAGCTTGGAACACTAAATCTGACTTGTGAGCATCATTTCATTTGGAGCTTGATCAACCATAACTGAATTGTAAGCATTAGCTTGTATATAGCTTAAAATAGTATAACTGACTTTTGAACATCATCTTGTCTGTGTCTTATAATACCATAATTTAGTTCTTTATATAATCTCTTCTATAGCTTGACAAACTACTTATAAGTTATGAGCACCATCTTATCTGCAACTTGACAAACCACCCCTGACATTAAAATTTGAAATAACATAACTAAGTTCTGAGTATAAACTCGTTTGGAGTTTGAAAGAGCAAAATTGATTTATGAGCATCGTCTCATATGGAGTTTGACAGACTAGAAATGAGTTCTCAGCACCATCTCTTCTAAAGCTTGACAGACCATCTCCGACTTTTGAGCGCCATCTCGTATGAAGCTTGAAATATCAAAATTGAGTTATGAGAGTCGCAGCTTGGCAAACCATTTTTAATTCTATGAGCATTACTGGTCTATAATTTGAAATACCAAAACTGAGATATGAGTATCAGCTCATCTGTAGTTTGACACTCAAATAGCAATAACCAAATAACAAATGAAGCAATAATGTGGGTTTCAACCGTCTTGTATCTAGATTTTGAATTTTTCTCATGAAAAATCGATGTGCAATTAGAGTATTATTATATATATATAATATGTTATATTTTTTTAACTGAAAAATATGAGGCATTATATTTATTTAATTTTCTTGTATCATTTTGAAATATTTATTTTTGCATAGTTTGATTATGTCTATATTTAATGTTTTTATTTATTTTAATTTTTATGAACAACTTGGCAGTATAATATAAATTTTAAATATTTGATATAAAATATAAGTTTTAAAACTAATATATATATATATATTTTTTAAAAATTCAATATTTATATTTACTCTTATCATATATATTTATTATTTAAATTTAATATTTTTATGTTCATGAGGCTTGGTTATTTTACCTAATATTTTTTGGTATTAATGCGATTATTTATAATGAATAAGCCAGTACTATTTTGATAAGTGCATCTTAATTCATTTATGTTACAGATTTTTCGCATACTTTGTCCCGCTCATATGTAAATTTTTATATAAAAATTACACTCTTTTATCTTTTATTCAAAAAAAAGTATCATATTGATTTTATTATTAATAATTTGACCAACTTAATAATTGGTCAAATTAAAACTTTCAATAAAAAATTAATTATTAGCCAAAGTGATATCAGCCCAATTGAATAATTTTTTTAATAATAAATATAAGTATTTATTTGGCAACTAATTACTTAATTGGCCAAATTAAAGTGATGGTGCAAAATATATATATTATGAAATACGTACGACACATAACTATTTCTATAGATTTTGCTTAAGGTAGAATCTGATTGAAAAGCAATGGTGGATAAGAAATGTGAGGAAAAATAAAAATAAAGGAAGAAGATATTCCACTTAGGAAAAAGACTATCGAATCCTCTAATCCTATTATATAATACGTGGAAGATTATGTAAACTAATGCGCACGATTATTGTCTTCTTAAACTAAGTAGGTGTTTTCTTGTAATGGTTGTAATATTTTATGGTGCAGGCTTTGAAATTTGAATAAGTGAATCCCTTTTTAACTTGTATGGTAATGGTGTGTGAACTTAGGCCACAAAACGTGGGAACTGACGGCAGCTTAGGGATTACAAGTTTGAAAGTTTAATAGTTTCAAACAATAAAGAAATTAGCCCATGATGCCTAGTTCGATGGCAAAATTGAGACATTACAAAATTCTTATTGGCGAGTGGTCTTGACTTGAGTAGATTAGTTATTGATGTCGTCCGGGTTTTCATCACCAAATAAGGCTAAAAATATACTATTTGCAAATTTATTTTTGTTGAATACTTTAATTTTTCGTTTAGCATACCCTCTCTCCGCAACATGGTCTCAATTACAGTTTCAATTTTCTTATTAAAAAAGAAAATATATTAACATCAACTAATGCATCAGCAATAATAACCAGCAGCTCTATTCACTATTCTATACGTGTGAAAAATTCCTATAAAGAATTTGTACATATCAATTTAGAAAGATACTCACTAATACTTCATAATTTCTACAATCATCGTCCCATTTTCTCTTTTAAATAGAAAGACTTTGTACATATCAATTTAGAACGAGCTCTCGACTTTGGGGGAAAACCGAGGGGATTGGTCTGCTCGAGATTGGGTTACGTGTGAGTATTCGATGGAGAGGGATATGAGATTTGGGCCATTCTTTTATGGTAAATCTGGAATTACATATGTAGGATTCTGCATGAGGATAAAGAGGTTGTTGTCCATGTACTGAAGCTGACAGTTGGGGCGAGCATTCGATTTTCGATTCAATGGTTATCTAAATCGAACCAAAGAATCGAATTCTAATAAAAACCGATCTGAACTGAAAAAATCGAAACTGCATCAAAATATAAAAAAAATGAAAAAAAATCCGAAAATCCAAAATATATTTAGATGTATCTATATATATTAATATTAAATATAAATTTCATTTTCGGTTTTTAATATATCTGAACCGAATTGAAAAATCGAAATTCACCAAAAATCTAAACCAAACCGAATCGTAATTCAAAAAAAAAATCGAATATAAATATTTAAATTTCAGATATTTTGTTCACCACTAATCATAACAACCTCATTTTTCCTTCAATAAAAGGTAGATATGCACGAATAATTATTATATGGGCCCGACTTCCGAGTAGCGTGGCCCGATTTATTGAGTAAAGTTGGCGAATCAATTTCAAATGAATGTCATAAGATCCACGTCTATCTTTTCTAATCATTTTAGTTCACACGTTAATGCAAACATCTTAACTAAACCATCAAGTTTGGTCAAATTCTGGTCAATCCCGCAAGTTTCAAAATCAGTCGATTATATCATAACTTTAACAATTTTCGCAATTGTCCCATGGCAAAATATTCCGGTGGCCTACGTGTATGAAATTGTTGTTGTGTCGCATACGTGTTCTAAATTGATGATGTGGCAAACTAGGTGTCGTAGACGTGGATTATACGACGTCGTTTCAGAGGCCATATATTTTGCCCATATAAGATTTTTCGTCGACCACATCAGCAACAATTTTTCCTAAATCAAGCATCATAGGACAATTGCGAAAATTGTTGAAGTTATGATATAATCGGCTGATTTTAAAACTTGCGAGATTGACCAGAATTTGACCAAATTTGGCAATTTTTATGGCAATTTGCCCTTTTTTATATATAATTTTTTTGGTTCGAAAATGATTTCGATAATTATTTGTGATTTCAGTCAATTATAGGGTCGGGTGTAAGTGTATTTAAGATAAATAAAACTTGAACTCGTCACGCGAATTTGTTATTTTGTTATATTCTTTAATTGTTTATAACTTTGGTAAGCAATTTCGGCCAACAAATATTAAAAGGGAACAACACTATATAAAGGGGAAAATATCGTGATAGAGTGGTTTTGTTAAGTGATAATGAAATTGAACTAGAATTAAGTTATGTTCGTAATTACCCACCAAAAATAAAACATTTGCTTAATTTGCATAATTTGGCATATGTTAATTGTATGTTAGTACACCGTGAGTTTGTAATACAACTATACAAGGCTAAATAACAATTATGATGAAAGATAAACTTAATTTGGACATGATCATTGATAGTGCCGGACCAACAACCATGTTTCACAAATATAATATAGTCACTCTAGGGCTATAATATATGATTACAAATTTAATAACTTACTTACCCATCGACAATATGCTACTATGTAAGCGCCCGGCGTTTGGCCAACATAATCGGAACTATAATGTCTAAATTCTAAACCCTAAACCTCGTCTATATAGCATGTTACTGGGCAATGCACATCTAATTAATAAATTAGTAATCGTTTTATATAATACCTAAACTCTAAACCCTCAACCTCATCTGATTCATAACTTGCTAATTATTAAAATTAGATATAGGATATTATTTTGAATTAAAAAAATGACAGGGGAGCTATGGTATATATCATATTACATGGATGACTAGAACATGTAAGTGTAATCACATTTTTTTTCTTCTTCTTAAAATGCAAAACTCCAAATTGGAAAAATATTGGTAGGGATTATAACCTCTAGAATCATAGAATCGATAAAATCATTAAAGGATAATATCTGTTGAACTTTAGAAATTGAAAAAAATGAAGAGAGCCAATTTTCAATAATTAAATAATTGGAATGCATTTGATAGTTGCAGTGTCTGCTTTTAATTCGAGGCAGTGTTTGAATTTTCAAAAACATTTGAAATTGTCTCGAAATTAAGTGCAGGAAGCAAGGAATGTCTGAATTCGGATAAGATAACATTTATTTTAAGGAAAGGACCACTTTAATGCCGTAAATTCAAGGAATTAGGTTTTCGACTAACTTACCTCTTCGACTAAGTTCTCTCTGTCTCTCCCCCCCCCCCCCTCTCTCTCTCTCTCTCTCATACACACACACACACCCTATATATATATTGACTGTTGGTTGGTGAACAAAGAAATACATGCACCAAAGAAAGAGGGTAACGAGCTAATAAAAATATCGTGTAATATATTATAGGCTCCTCACTTAAATCTCCAACCAATGTCAATTATGTGTGAGTATATCGAGAAAAGTCCCAAGTTAGATCTTAGCATTTGACATTTATTTACTAAAGTTACCATATACAATTGCTGTGGACATGTTATAATTTTTGAGATAATGATTTCTTGGTGCTTACGGATATATGTAGACACACCGAATATATATGATACGGTCATACTACAAACCCTTCTTATAATTTGAATTACGAGCTATAACAAGTTGATAATTCTTTGTGAAATATGATAAATTCAAAAAAAAAAGAACGGAATTTTTCACTATCATGGAATTTACACATATAACGACGAATTCATCCAGTAAATTGATGAATCATCGTATATATTCACTATCAAATGACTAAAAATGATTTCTAGCTAGTGTATATAAATGGGAGAGATGAAAATGAGAACTCATATTTTACATAAAAACAATGAATCATTTTTAGTCATTCGATCATGAAGATTTATGATGGTGCATCTCTTTGCTGGATGAATACAACATCAAGGTCTGAATCCCACGAGAAGCGAAAATTTCATCTAATTACATTTTTCAGAGTGCAGTTAATTTAACTATAAATGCAATAACTTTATATATTCAGTGTAATATTTTATATTTTCACAATAAAAATGATTTTTTATATTAAACTACCTGGGCGCCGTGCGTGTCATTCAAAGTGTTGTTTTCAAATTTTGAGTTCTCAATTCTTAAGAAGTCAATATTTGGTGGTTATATATATACACACACGTAAAATGTGGCTGGACAGATGCCGCTTGTTCGTTCGATTTCTCTTTGGCTAAGAGCTTCAAAATTTTACCCCTTTTCAGTATTAAGCAGGCAGATATCTACCCCTTTCTTAAGTCTTCCTCCTCTCTCTACTCATATTATCATAATCTAAATTATTTAGAATTTTTAGTTATATTTATTCTCCTTAGTCTATATTAATAATTTTAATTGATAATTGTAAAAAAAAATTATGTAGATTTTGTTAATTATACACAAAAGAATTAACAAGAGTTCGATTAGTCGTATTTATCTTTTCTCTCCCACTCTTATTTTGGTTACTTTATATTTTTATTTCTTTATTATGTAATATATTTTTTGATATTTTTTAGTTTATTAGTAAAATGCCTATATTTTAAGAAGTTGTACAAAGCCCATATTATCTTTGTCCCACCCTTGTTCATCATTAAATATCAATTTAGGTTGAGCTTGTTACATAATAACCAATTCCCAATAATTTTATTAGACGAGTTTTAAGTTTCTACTAATCACGTATAACAATTAAGAATACAAAATATATGAGATAATTCAGCTTTTCATACTTTTTTTTTTATTTTATTAAAGTTTGCTATAGCCAATCTTGATTAATAGTAGCAACAAAATCAAAATGTGACAAGTACAAATAAAAAAGTTGCTTGCCAGGATTAGGATTAGTATCATAAACCATCGAAACTCGAGTAGTTATACGATTTATAAATAACAATGTAAAGTTGCATTGGGGGCGGAACTAAAATTTGTGAAAAATGTCCCGTTACAACGTAAAATGATTTCCCGTTGGAATTCAACAAGCTACGTACTAATGTGTGAATATAGATAAATATGTATTTCAACTCTTAAACCATAGCAATTTGAAGAAAAGCATGACAGCCTGTGTGAGTCAGGTTTAAGATATGCAAAAATGAAACATGGCTAAACCCACCCCTTTAAAGGGAAAAATATTGTTATTTATATTATAATGAACAAAGAATATTAGCCTATAGCCTATCGAAATAATATACCTCTACAAAAAATGAGTGCGCAGTAAGCCTCATAATTCTGTTTTAACAAAAGCCAGTTCTGATGAAGTGTCAGAGGGAAATACCTCATTAGGTGTTGTATGCGGATGCTGAAGCCAATCCTTTGCACACATAAGGGCCTGAAGGGTTTTAGGTCTCAATGAACTCAAGCAGCTATCTATCTTCCTCTCCCCTGAATCAAACACCGATTCTGGAGGGATGGTCGAGAGCGGAATAGATAGCACGTCGGAAGCCAGCTTCGACAGAGTAGGATACCTTAATCTATTTATTTTCCACCATCCTAATACATCAAAATCCTGCACACGGGGCAGAACTGATTCCTCCAGATACTGGTCTATCTCCGACTTGACATGTGTTTCGCCCATGATATCCGAGATGTCGACATCAAAATCTGAGAAGCCACCATCATCAGAGAGAATGCCATCTTCTTGAGATACTACCTCTGTTTTCACCAGATGCTCATCGTCTGCTTCTATGATGGGGCCAGGAAGGCACAGCATCACATAATCAAGATACAGATCATGCAGACCCTGATCGACAATCTTGACCCAGGTCTCAGCATCATCACCATATATCCTGGAGAAGCTAAATTCTACAAACTTCATCTTGAACCTTGGATCCATAACGACAGCAATTGCAAGAACCAGGTTGCAATCATCCCAGAATTTGGTAAATTTATCCAGCAACGGTCTTGTCAGCATGCTTACAAAAAAATCCTGGCTCACAGCAGCATGCAATAGTTCAAAATAAATTTTCCACACAACATCGAAGAATGAGTTCGTTGTTGGATAAACTGGGGAGGTTAGTATGTTAGCTGCCTCATAAAATATCTTCAAGTACGAGCATAGTGTCTCCACATGTTCCCATTCATCCATGGACACAGTCAACTTGTAATCTGGATCATAAACATCCAGATTATAAAATACTTCCTTCAGTTCAGAAGCAGCAACCAACATTTGGTAGGTGGTATTCCATTGCGTCAAATCATCAATTATCAAGTTCTTTGTACTTGGAACTTGAAGCTGTTGTTTCAGTTTGTTAAATCTTTCTTCATTAGCATCTGAGGTTTTCACATACTTCACACTTTGCCGTACCTTCTGAATGGTTTCCCTCATGGAACATAGAGAATCCTGAGCCAGACTCCTCATCGTACGTGCATAGCAGCTATTAATCAACAGCTGACCTTTGAGAATAATGGTGTTCTTGACCGGTAGCAGATTTCTAATTGTTTCTCTAGCACTTGGAGTAGCATGACTGAGGTCGAGTGTGACTGTAAATAACTTTTCCTCAATGCCCCAATCACCTAAGCAAGCAGCAACAGCATGCGTGAAAGCTGTTTCAGAATCAGGACACTGTACAACAGTAACATTGAAGATCCTTCTTTGCAACTTCCAATCATGATCGGTAAAGTGACCTGTCAGCAGTACATAAGCCAAGCTCTGGTTTGACGAACATAAGTCTACTGTAAGGTTTAGACGTCCTGGAATTCCACTAAGAAGGTCCATAAGCTTTTGCTTCTCTCTCAAGTATATGCCCATAACCTGCTCTTGCAATAGGCTCGCGCTAGGAATATTAAACTGTGGTTGAAGACTCTTTGCAAAATCTACAAAACCAGATTGTTCAATCATACCAAGAGGATAATCATGCTGAACTATCATTTTTACAAGGTCGTAGCTGCAGCTATCACCATCAAAGTAAGTACTTGGGACTCCATTTGAAGCACGACAGCGTTTTCTTGGTATGTTAGTGCCATTCACAGGGGGTGGTACATGTGGAATCATTTGATCTTTCTCTTTCTTACTACGGCCAACAGGGCAGATTCCCAAAGAAATATGACGTTTTAGATGACTGGTTCCAGCTAGCTTTGCGCCTGATATATAAGCAAACGATTTTTTGCACTGGTTACAAAATGCCCTGACACAATCAGGATTTATAGTTTCAATTGTGAAGTGGTCCCAAACCATGGACTTTTTCCGCCTTCGTTTATTCGGCTGTGCATCTGAATCAGGGAAAGCACTTTGATTAATAGATATATCCATTTCATACATCCTGCAATCATATAAAAGTGAGGAGGATCATTAGTTAACCATAGGTTCCTTTAAATCAAGAAAACATCTACAATAATAATTATAATGTTAATAGAGAAATGCATGCTACAGTCAGAAGATTTGAAATAGCTTGTAGGCAAGCATATTAAGTATATGATACAATCTTAAATCACAGACTGATGCAGATCTTGACACCACAAACCAGACAAAGTATGCTTGGTAGTTGGTATGCTTAAGAGTCCTATGCACTACCAACCGTTCCAATCGTAGCAATACTAAATATTGGCAATCATCGGAATGTTAATTAGAACATCCCATGTAGAAACCAATTATGACCTCAGATTAGAAACAGTTGCATTACAAGGCTGGTATATTATGTATATACATATTCCAATATCCATAATATGATTTCCCTTATATAGTTGAGATACCAAAACTCATCAATCAGATCTCCAGTAAGTGGAAGAACATACATAAGTATTTCATCTCATCATTTAAATGCTATTAATTGAATCCACTAAAGTAAATACCAACCACAAATCTTTCATATATAAACTAACTACTGCACTGAAAAGAAAAAAGTCAAGATTAAGCCTTTGACCAAGAATTATGGCTCCCAACGAGGCATTGCATTTTAAATATCCTGAAACGAAGGCCAATCAAAGTATGTGTGAACACATTACTTCAAAAAGATGCATAAACAGGATACAATGTAAAACCCTCACCAATCAATAGTAGAAATTACATCCTCTCCATTGTGGAAGTAACCTTGTTCATCAAATACAAAGAAAAAACTACTAGAAACATATAAATATTACGCACTGAACGTAACATTGATTTTCAAACACAATACAAACAGAAACACATAAAACTTATAAAAGATTGTACGTATAAAAATACACCCAATTTACCGTATTGGACACAATAATTTGATTCACTACACGTATGATATCAAACCAAACAATAAAACTATCAAAGTATAAAGTTGAACTCGAAAATCAAAACAAACGCCAGAAACACTAATCCGTCCGCTACCATCCCACGAAAAAAGGGAGGGGGGGGGGGGGAACAAAACCAAGATAAGGAACAAGGAAAAAAACCTCCATTCTCGGTCGAAATTGAGAAAGCACAACCGAGAAACGCAATAAGCAATGTTGAGAAACACTTACTTCAGCGACGCGGCGTGAGTCTCCGCCGCCGTGAACCCAAGGGTTAAGGGTTTTACGAGCTCTGTAGTGGGAGAGAAGATGTGAGGGAGAGGGAGAGGGAGAGAGGAGAGAGAGTGGATGGGCTGATAAACCCTAATGGACTTGGTAAAGGCGGCCTATTTGGAGTTGGACTCCTTATATGTATACCTAATTTGAGGTCCATTAAATAAGGAATAAGTTTTGGACATATGCCAGCCATAGGATTTCATTCTTTTAGTTTGATCGCAGCCGTTGATTTTATGGCACGTTAGCTTCAACCGGCGTTAAACATCAAGATCGTTGACTAGCTAAAAGTTTGCTATCCGTTAATCCAAATATTTGTGATTACGTATTACCATTTAGGATCTGTTTGATAGTAGAGATAAGCTTAAGATTAGATTATTAATTATCTCTACTATCAAACACACCTTTAGAAAATAAGATACGTTACCTTATACAGGAAATGATTATGCTATAGATTAATTTATTATTGAACTAAGCTATCATTTCACTTTCCTACTATAAATTTTATATATTATATTGCATATGATTTTATACAGCAAAATATACATAATATTGATACCCCGTATTACAAACTAATAAGTGTGCCAAATTTAGACCTATATTTTTTATTCATTTGTCCGTCTCATAATTATAGTTTTTTTTTTATCGAAAAATAAATTTGTCTTTACTTATTATACTCATATTTAGTTAGTAGGGTAGTACGAAGATAAAGGAAATTTGTGCCATTTCGGCAACATTTCTAACTGTTTTTTGTTTTCCTTCATAAAAAAGAATTAAATTGAGGTCACTCTACAGTAAGAACTCATGCTACAATTTACAGCACTGAATAGGGAAAAATAGTCAAAAAATTCCCACAAAGATTTCAGTTCAAATTTCTCAGCTATAATCTGAACAACATTCGGTTGCTGGAAGCGCGAAATGGGCCATGAAATCCGAGTAAGTAATGGCTGCAGTCGAGAAACCAGCCAGCATGCCTAAAGCTGCAGTGTTCATCGTGGATGACTGAAACCCATATGTAGAGTTATAAGTTATCTTTAAACCACTTCATAGCTCCATTAGCAATAGACCTGCAACCAAAGTATTATCCTTTATACGAAGCTGTGTTGGCAAATACAGTGCGATAACAATGGTAGGAACAAGAATGTGAGCAAAATAAGAAAGAGCACGACAATCTTATCAATCTAATGCTCAAGAATAATCCCAAGCTTCATCTATAGGAAGAAATAAGGATTGTCATGTTAATTTCAAACTGCATTGGCATAGGAGAAATTGATGTGCCTTTTGTAAAAACATGTAAACACAGTCTCCATTGCACATGCATAATATCAAATCAAGAACTGGAATTTCTATCACATAGTAACTGGATCACCAAGAAAGAGAATCTCAAACTTTGAATTGGAAGAGATGATTCTCAAATTTTGAGTTGGGAGTTTCCTATTTGAATGAGTTACATGCTATATGGACACGAGTGATAATAAGGTCGATGATAGCTCATTAATTCCAGCAAAATTTCATAGGAAAACAACAGGCAAAGAGAATGTACCTAGCAAGATCTTTCAACTGCTTCCATACGGAACTTTCATTTTCTGATTCATTTTCCTTTTCCGTAGCTGGACTTGTTTCAACTGCTGTATTTTCACCTTGCAATGCAGATATGAGATCAGGTTTCAGTATTAGATGCAAAACTGTACTTTCAATTCTGCATCATGACCTTCTATTGCATATGTATTACAGTTCTCATTTGCAGTAGTCCCTTAAAAGGCAGTAGTCCCTTAAAAGACCCAAAACCCCCCAGCTTGACACTAAAGTAGGGAAAACTTACATAATATAGTCTAGATGATAATACTAAAAAAACTAACTAGGTTTTGCCCAAAAAATTCAAGAGTTGGATAGTCATAGCCAGCTCAATGTTAGTGCTCATACCATGTTGTTGAACTTTTGGGCGAATTCTTGTGCGGCTTGCAGGGGCGCTGCCAAGAGCAGCAAGCTCCTCAAGTAGTTCGCGTTCTTTTGCACTGAACACGGATTCAAAGTATATTAATTCTAATGAAGTTCATGACGAAAGAATCAATCATTAAGAAATTACAAGATTGGAATAGTTTGATCTGCTAGTAGACATGTGAATCCCGTCTAATACTCAAGGAACAAATACTTGTTGAATTTCCTTGTTTAAATATGCATGAAAATGGGGGCAGCTAGACAATTTATTTAATCATCTTCTTTGTAACATCATATAATACTATTGCTTGGTGCTTACAGGAAAGAAAAAAGTTATGTCTGACTCCAGTGCAACACCAGAAACAGGTGACCGCAGATGAATATGAAATAAAGAGCATCCGTATAGTACGAAGTATTGAGCATAATAAGATGGTTTAATCAATTCCAAATGAAGAGTTAAACTGAATGGGTATAATCCTATAGCAATGGTACAAAAAACTCACATATTTCATCATAATTAAAATTGAGAGAATCTGTCTTAGACCACCAAAAGATGAATTAGAGGAATTAGGTAAGTCAAACAAAAAGAGACTAGTCTGCAACAATTTAACAAGCAGCAAATTGTAAAGCTACAAGCAGATATATTTGGATGTAAAAGTGAAAGGCCTTTGACTTACCTAATGCGCTTTGGTATGCCAACTTTAATGGTAAAAAGATGGTCGCCACGTATAGATGGCCTGTTTAATTTAGGAGCACCTTTTCTTGCCAAGACCAGTACATCTCCAGGTTGAGTTCCTGGAGGAATCTGCAGATCTGTTATTCCTTCAACTGTCTTTACCTGTTTCAGATACCAGGCATCAACATTTCATCATGCTGACACAAAGTAAAATATCATGAATATTTCACAGCAAAATATAACCTAATCACCGAGGAAGAGTTCCATTTACAATCCTCAGGAAACTCAACAAATAATTTTAAGTATATAGGTGCTTCCGTAGTTTTTCATGCTCAACTCCAAATACTAAGACAAAGCCATGTTAAATAATTCTCACTGTAGGGCAAGGATACAATTAACAAAAGTTTTTTTTTTCTTTTTCTTGAACTACATTTTATTCACCAGGCATCTTTCCATAATTCAGTTACCATGTCTGGTCCTGTAGGTGAGGAAATCAAGTTTGTATAGTTTACTTTGTCCTTCCTTTCCATTTCTTGTGGTTAAACTGCATTACTGCACCCACGACAAAACTCAGTAAATCCAGAAAACATTTTATCTGGCCTTCTACACCAACATTACATGTATGATATAAGAATTATCTACGAATATATTAGTAAAATTATGCAGATTGCTTAGTATTTTATACCTATAGACAATGAAAGGATTGCCTACTGCAGATACAGGGGACAAAGATTATATAACTCTACATACATATAGATTCTAATAAAGCAGATATACAAACAGGGTCCTAGGGTCAACTATAAGATGAAGAACTCCCTGAATCAAGTATACATTTTCATTAATTACAATTTACAGCTGAGAAAAGATGGTCTCATACATGTATTGCAGAATTGGAAATTACCGAACATCAGAGAGGTGGCAGGTTTTAGAAGCAGGAATTAGGAAACATCAGAAGACTTTAAGAAATAAAAAATATTTCTAAAAGGTGGTTTAAGATACTAATAAGGAATCTAGAAGGATTCAGAATCAGAAGCCACCAACATATGTCTAAAGCCTGACTTGTAAGAGATTATCACAACCCTAAACGCATAATTTGACTACTTCAAGTAATTATGAGTCTATATATGAACTTAATGCTAGAGTCAGTGACTTTAGGCTTTAGGATAAGCTAAGTTCCTTTAAAAACTTTAACCATTATAAATGAATTTAGCATTATTCTATCAGGGCGAGACGTTCTCATTAGAACGGATGAATGCAAGTAAGTTGAAAACAATGAGCCTGTGAAAATACATGGCAATATAAACAAGATCCAAGAGCAGGTGTACCTTTGTAACAGTCCCCAATATGGCATCCAGATAGCTGATTGGAATAGTAGAAAGGAGATTTATGCCATCCCTTTGAATCTCGGGTATCTCTTCAATGTCGAGATACACAAAAAGATCTCCAGGTGCCCCCCTGCGAAGAAGTGAAACATCAGGAAGTGTTAGCACCAAATTGTATTTATATTAGCTAGATACAACCTAGAAGATCATGTATCAAACAAGTCAATAACAACTATACAACACAAAAATCTCAAATTTTAAGCACCATATTTCCACACCCATACAACTACCTCGCCCCCTTTTCCCCTGAAAAAGGATTCTTCAGTCAGACCCCATCCATTAGTAGACCGCAAATTCACTTTCAAAAAAAGAGCTCCAAAGGCATCACATTGCAGAGCTTCTGCATACTTATAGTCATAACTGATATGTGCACTCAAAAATTGTCAGTTTTAGACATTTATTAAGGCAGCCTTGGAATAGATTTGTTTTTAACAGGTTTCTGAAATTGAGCCTGCATCTTCTGAAGCAGCCAACTAGAGAAATGAACCTCTATGCTACCAAAATACCAAATACAGTACTCTATAGCATGGACTGGTTGTAATAGAATATCCTGTGATTAATTTTTCTCATAAGAATATTTCTTATACAAACAATTATTTTATCAGCAGGTACACTATGTCATTAACACCTTTGGGATCACCTAGTTTCCTGCCGATGTAACATGACAGATATTTCGAGTGAAACACTTCATCAGTTGGGTAAACCAGAGAAAATTTTAATATTGAGAACAATGGCAAGAACAGCATATCACATACCCTTTTGGGCCTGCATCACCCTCTCCTACAACTCTAAGAATACTGCCCTTGCTCACTCCAGGAGGAATTTTGACTTTGATATCTTTTCTAACTTGTACACGGCCGGCACCAGAACATTTACGACAGGATTCAGATATCATTTCACCATTCCCACCACAATTTGGGCAAACAGAAACCTAAGTTAATCCAGCATGTAAATGCATTTTCGTTAATTTAATGAGAATGAATTGGTTAATATGATTTTCTTAATAAAAACAAAAGGTAATCACTACTACAATGACACTGAAGCATAGAAACTTCAGGCAAGAATTGGTGTCACAAACATAGAATGATAGAAATGACGTTTTAACAGACTATATAAACAAGTACCTGGGAAAACATGCCAAAAGGTGTTTGCTCGGTTCTCATGACTTGACCTCTGCCACCACATGTTGAGCAAATTCTCATTTTGGAGCCTACTTTTGCTCCAGTTCCAGCACAAACATCACATGTTTCAAGATGGGACAACTCAAACTCTTTTTCAGCCCCAAATATAGCCGCAGTAAATTCCAATGTCATGTCATAACTAAAATCCATTTTGTGTAATGAGTTAGTTTGATGAGTCTAAATGCCCTTAACACAAAATGAGTGCCGCAGAAGATATCTTTGGACAGCAATATCCCAAAATTAGAAGTTCTATAAGTGCCATCCTCACCTGAGTCACTATGCAAACCCTTTTATATATGAGAAAAAACATTAGAGAAAAAAAAATTCATCAAATAAACATAGACAAGTGAAAGAGTTTAATTTGGTCATTAATGAAAATGACAGGCATGTCAAAGAACAATATGTTCAAATCTGACTCACCGGAGATCTTCACCTTTGGAAACAGTTCTATGACGTGATGTTCCAAATCCACCTCCATCCATTCCCGGGAACCCACCCATGCTAGGCCCAAAAAATGCCTCAAAGAGATCAAATGGGTTTGTGGCCTATGGGAAAGACATGTACAACAACACGGCATAAGCCAAAGTATCATGGCATAAACATTTCTTACAAGTTACTAACGATAATTATCTATGCTTAAGAAAGATTATTGAGCTAATAAACAACTGCCTTGGAGATTTTATGTTTGCATAGTTCTTTTCTGCAATATAACCATATAACATAACAGAACTACATCAGTAGTTGAATTGATTTTTTTAAGGAAATAAAGAAGTTAAAAAATGTGAGCAAGAGGAAATCTTATAAAAAATAGTAAAGCCTAAAAGTGAAGCACATTCACCTATGGCACCTTCAGTGCAATCATAGGGTACGTTTCATCTGCTGTCTATTACTCTTTCTTCTACATCTTATAACAAAATAACCAAGAAACAACATGAACACACAAACACAAAGAACAACAACGGGAGAAAACAGATAAGGCGAAGACTACAGAAATTTGGAAATACCGTGTAACCACCGCCTCCACCTACAGCACTCTTCACTCCAGCCTCGCCATATTGATCATATAAAGCTCTCTTTTTGTCATCTGATAGTACCTGACAATATTGTACTTCAGGATTCTCAAAATAATATATGTACTTCATTTGAGGTCATTCCCTATTCGCATATAGAGATGCCCAGCTGTCATCTGATCGATACAAACATGAATAAATGGTCGACATTGACCAGATCGAACTTAAATTTCTTGATCAATAATTAAATAGAAACAATAATTACTGACCACCAAAAAAATAAATGGAGGCCCATGAAATGCTAAAAGGTTGTTTCAACCTCAATCATATGAAATGTTGGTTGTGATCAAGAATCTCAAAAATCAAAATAATAGGGTTCCAAAAACAGTATGCCACTCTAATTACAACAATCAGAACTTCACTCAACTTCAACAAGCTGATGACATTGGTATGAGTGACTTCACAGAAAAACGACTAAAAATCAGTGAATCACACTGATCATTCAGCACACGTTCTTGTATCCTCATACGCTTACCTCATATGCCGCACTGATCTCCTTGAACTTATCAGTTGCTCCGGGTTTTTTGTTGACGTCAGGATGATACTAAAAGACCAAAACGAAAACGGCCATTGTCAATTGCCTAAACAATAACATCTAAATAATAACAAAATTGCATTTTCTAAACGAGCAAGGGATTATCACGATCAACCTAAACACAACAACAAACGCCTTCACACAATCACATAACATCACAAAATCTACCAAAACCAATAATTAACCCAAAACACTCTAATCTCCTTGTACCTGTCTCGCTAGCTTCCTATAAGCAGCCTTAATTTCCTTGCTATTAGCAGATTTCGGAACTCCGAGAGTGGAATAATAATCTGCGGCAGCAACCACCACCGCTCTCCCAAACCTCCGAGCAGCCATTCTCTTGTTCGATTGAGCAACAGATGACTCGGAAACTTGCAGAAGTTTCTTGTTGCCCCACATTGGGGCCCCACCGGAGAAGAAACAAGACGACGAAGAAGGCAACAAGCTGTTATGCCTTTGGGGCGTTGAGCTCAAAGAAGAAGGAAAAAACAGCGACGGCGAGGTGGCGGAGGCGGCGGTGGCCATCGCAGAGTAGTTGTGGAGAATGTTTACGGATTCTTCGGAGATATCTCTAGAAATTCGTAGGAATATTTAGCACTAACGGAATGTGTTTGATGAAAGTTCTGAAAGAGTGGGGAATTTTTGGATTGTTTTTCATCGCTTTTTTGGTATTTTTAAGTTTCGGCTCTACGCTGTAACGCTGTTAGCTGTTGTGATTTTCCAATACTGATTAATCATTTTTTTATTTTTTTTACCTATTTATGCGAGGGTATGGAGATACGTTGGGGGGGAAAGTTGTGGTATGACAGCGCCTCTGCGTCATTTAGAGCATAGGCAGCGCCGTTCTCTAAGCATGTCGTTGTGTGCTCCATTGACGCGAACATGGCGCACATAATTTTTTTTCTTTAATTGCAAATATTATCCTAATTTTGTAAGTTTTCATATTTTGTTCAATACTGTATTTTCTGAACATTTTCTCTGACAACGTGAGCAAAGTTTTCCAGCAGATGATAGTAAAAGATAGCGTAAAAAGGACTATCTTAAAAATTCTTAGAGCATCCACAACAGCGCCTTAGCATTTTCCTTACATTAATTTGATTAGCATTACATATTATGTAATGCTAATATGTAATGCAGTTAAATTAATTTTGATTTTCATTACACAAAATTGATTTTCAAAATGATTTTCATTACATCAATATCAAAATTAATAATATTACACAAAATTAAAATTTGATTAGCATTACATATTCTTGGTTATCACTTGATAGATATATTTGTTGGTTATTTATTTGTTACAAAATTAAACTTTAAGTAAATCAAAAAATAAAGAAAAAAACTTCAAAAAAAAAAAATTGATAGTGTTGGGTTTTGAACTTAAGACCTATTGATTTCATAAGAGTTTTACCACTAGACCAACAATCTATTTTGTAATTAAGGCAACATAAATTATTATATAGTTAAAAATTGAGTGTGGTGTAAGTGATTAATTCATCCTACATCGAAAATTTAACAAATCTTATACTTTACTCCTACTTATTTATACCACACATTTATCCCACAATTTTTGATTTTCTATAAAATTGGAAAATTGAAATTTGTTTTTTATTAAATAAAATTTCGTTTTTAATTTAAAAAATGAAATTAAAAAAACAATTCCGCGTCAAAAATGACGCGCAGTCGCGCGACGCGATTGGGCGCGGCCCGCTCGTGCACGACACGGGCGCGTGGGGGCGGGGACGGGCAACGAGCCGTTGCGAGGACTCGAGCCGCCAGCAGCAGCGGGCATTCACGGCCCGTTGCTGTTGCTCTTAGTATGTTTTAAAATCTCAAGCGAACCAGCTATTATAAAAGTTACTTATTTCGTTTCTTATTTTTAAAATTAAGTGTTCCTTTTTTGATCGAATATTATGGTTTGTTATCTAAACAAGAATAATAATAATAATAATAATAATAATAATAATAATAATAATAATAATGGACCATAATCCAATAGGAAAACTTAGCTGGTATAGTGGAATGCTAATAAATATACTCCCTCCGTCCACCAATTACAGTCCCATTGGTGGACGGCACGGGTTTTAATGCAAAATTGGTAAAGTAAGA
>JAYDZE010122144.1:0-61845 GCA_034509125.1 Monilaria moniliformis
CATTTGCACACACTAAATCACACAATACACCTTTCAATCCATCAATTTTTGCATAATTTGCATCTTTTGGGCTCCAAGCCGACGCCGACGTCGGCAGCCAGCAGGAGGGGCACCGGATGTTTCTGTCCACCAAAGGTTGGACCAGCTCGAGGCCACGATGAATCACAGCTTCACAAACCTCAACAATCGCCTGAACACCTTCTAGGGGTACTATCAAAGCAGCAATGAGTGGATGGACCGGTTCGACAACATGCTAACAAGCATGTATGACCGATTCAACTCATGGAACTCGTATCCCCCGCCTCCCCCTCAGGAGTGAAGGAAAGTCCTCAAACACCTTCTCTTTCAAACTTATCCCTTTCTTCAGTTTCTCCACCCCTGAGATCCTCATGTACTTTATGGCTAAATTACCAAATAAATCTCTAAATTTGATCAAATTTTGGTCAATTTCAGCCGAACGTATGGGTTATGTCATTAAATTATTACATGTATCAGTAAATAATTTTTTCGGCAATTGTGAATTTTTAAAATTTGGTAATTTATAGTTTGTTTTTTAAAAGCTTGGAATTAACCTAACTTAGTCATTTATTTGGCAATTTCCTTATTCTATAATGTGAGCACACTTTCTAATTTTGACAACGAAACATATTTCAATTAGTAAAATGCTTTCCTTTCAATTAATACGTCCGAATTCCATCGAACCACTTATTTAAAATTGTAACTAAAAAAACTTTGTTATTGTTTTATCCCAGAAAAATGTTGTATGCTTGGAAAATTATTGGTTCTCTTTTCATGAGATGATGGATTAATTTTTGAAATTTTTTGAAAGCCCGAAGATTATTTATTTTGTAAGATAAATTATTTTAATATTTTTGAAAGCTAATATTGACACATACACATATACTATTGTTGAGATAAAATTTAAAATGACTAATTTCTGGATATGGGTAACACATAATATAAAATTTATGTTCTAAGTATATCTAGAAATATGCAACTAAGGAAAGTTAAATATAGAGACAAAATGAACACCATAACTAATAACCTAGTTGAAATTAACTATAACTCGAAATTGAAGCTCAAAGTGTGTGTTATACGTTTGGCAACTTGGTTCAGATTTTGTGGATAAAAAACTCAAATTGATGGATGGAATGAGATGGGTAAGTGTAATGTGTGTGTTGATGAGTGAATTTTGTGTGTTGATGAGTGAATTTTGTGTGGGTGGGTGGACCTTGTGCCACACCACCCGGCCGGGTGCAGCCTTCTGTCTCTCCAAACGCTTCCATCCGGTCGGGTGGTACCGAAATGCATGTCCACCCGGCCAGATGCAGCCTTCTGGTGCCGAATATCACACCACCCGGCCGAGTGGAGCTGAAAATCACACCACCCGGCCGGGTGAGCCTTCGCTGAGTGAAGTCGCATCTCCCAGATGCTTTTTTCCCATTATGGGAAATTAAAAAAAAAAAAAAAGGTTCCCATGGTAGGATCCAGAAATTTGCCCAATTTTCTGTTTCTCAAGAAACATAGCTACATTAATTCGTCTTTCGACCATAGGGCCCGAATGCTCGTCATTGGGATGACAGAATTCGGACCCTTTTCGGGTCAACCCCAACGGAAAAACTATGTGGCACAACGAAATTGCCTGGAACAACAGTGAGATATATTAACGAGTTTGCTCGTGTGTAAATTCTGTGGCAGCAGTTGTTCATATATTAACGAGTTATTCTCTTTGTTTGTATCTTCGTTGTTCATATCAATTTGGTCTAGTTCATTTTCCATTGCAACAATTGATTTGGAAGCTTCTTCCAATTGTCTAGCCTTGCATCGTGTGATAACACCAATATTTTCTAAATTGGTGTTTAGATCAGCTCCGTTTGCAGAATTGGTCTTTGACTTTGGTGAAGATGAGAGATGAGAGATAGAGAGGTCCCATTAGGCGTGCTAAAATTTGTAAACACAAATTTTATGTATTTTGATTTAAGAAAATACAAACATGAGTATAGATCAAAAATTAAAGATTAAAATTAATTTTTGCTGGTTGCGATTTCTATCTTTTCCTGATATTAATTTTATGTATTTTGATTTAAGAAAATACAAACATGAGTTTCTTGAAACCCTTCGAGAGAAGTATGTCTTCTTGATCTCTTTGGATTTGAATTTGAATTTGATAACATTAGTGCATATGGCTTTTGCTTTATTTCTGAATCAAACGTTGACTTTGAGACTATTTTTGGCGAGGAACACGCTGATTGTTGGAGAAGATTTCGCAGTTCCAAATATTTTATTTTGTGTTTAGAACTGATATGAAGGCCTCTATGTACAATTATAGAAATGATTAGGATTTGGGCTTGAGCCCATACGGATTTGGGCTTAGCATAATGTAGGGCAATTTCCTTGGCTCTCTATAATTTGTATTTATCTAAATAAAATCTTTGATTTTTTTATGTGGATTTGACACATCTCGTCTTCTAATTGGCTGGAAATTTTCATATATTAAATAATAATTGTATTTTTATTTAATTTAGGAATTAATCTTTAATTAATTCTTAAAATATAAATAAAAGATATAATTTGATATTAATTCATTCTTTTAATTTAGGAATTAATCTTCAATTAATTCTTAAAATATAAATAAAAGATATAATTTGATATTAATTCATTCTTTTCAACATGGCGCCACTTTATTGGCTGTAAAATTTACGCGTCCGCAGTCAAGACAAAATGATTTACTATTGACATGTGAATTACAATACAACTGAGAAAACAGTATTTAAGAAAATGACTCGCAATCATCCAAGACAAGCTGTGAACTGTTTTTAGGCTTAATTTAGGGTTGGAGGCTATGTTGTTGAATATCAACATGTAAATGCTCTTACTTTGTTCTTGTCCTTCAAGGAGTGAAGGCCTCCTCCAAGTAATAAGAGATAAATACTAGAAAGGTGAAGGGAGAGATTGTCTGTTTTTGTTGTTTCACTTCTTTATGAGAAAAAACTGATTCCTTTTGCTTCATAAGTTGCATGACATATTAGCAGCTAAGTCTGAGCTTAAGCAATACAACACTTTCTCTGAGACTAAAAGCAGAGATAATGACTCAAAGTTTAAGCACAAAGTGAGACTCTAGTGATGATCTGTTTGATTGGATGTTGGTAAAAGTTAGTTAATTTTAGCTTCATCATTAAAGGACCTAATTGATTGGAAAATATTAGGATTCGTAATTTGATTCATGTGTAAATTATACAATTATTTTGGACTAATAAATTTTTAAAGATAGCTTGACTGTGAATTCAAATTTTAGACTTTAATTTGACCTAAATTATTAACTTTTCTACTACTAAGTCAATATGCACATTCTTGTAGTACTCTGCTGAAAAGCTAATTGCGGTAAGAATTCACATGGGTTCTATTCGCATATAAGTCATAAAGTGTATATGTATCTAAATGAGCGAGATATGTTTTAGAAATACATAATGGGGTGTAAAATAGAGGATTTCAGAAGCAAATTTGGGTCAGAATATCTGTAGATGCTTTGTGATGATAAATTAAAAATATGGTAGAAAATCCGGTATCGCATCATGTAAAAAATTTGGAAAAATGAAAAAGACAAGAGAAGAGAAGAAGAAAAAAGGAGTACGCAAATAACATTGAATTCTGATGCGAAATTGGCTGGGGCGTATGAAATAATAATAATAATAATAATAATAATAATAATAATAATAATAATAATAATAATAATAATAATAATAATAATAATAATTTTGTCGTTTAATTAGAGTAAGTTGAGGCGTTGAAAATGGAAGAGGGCTCAATTAATTTATACCTTATTAGGACATGTGATTATCAAGTGTTAAATCACATAATCCCCTAAAATTGACTTAGAGTTGGTCCTACCTAATTATTTGAGGTCGAATTCAGTGGATCAATCCTCAACTGCAGCAGTAAATGCCAAGCCAAGAATATCATTTTCTAGAACGTTAATTTATTTTATCACAAGGTCCACTATACATGCCCACGACCTATTTTATACATAATTTAAATATTCAAATTAAACATAAGTTCGGTTTCAATGGTTGGTTGGCTTGGCTTCATATGAGTTTTATTCTACAAAATTATACAATTTCTCAAATCAATGTTTATTTTAGGTATTATAGGTAAGATGCTTGTCATCTTTAAATTTTGCAACTACATTTTTCTATGATACAAGTATTTAGATGTGAACTATTCAATCTATTCCGGAAAAAAGACAAAACAAATAATTTCCGAGATATCACTACAATTATTGGTTAAATTTTTCGTTCGTGCAGACAGAATATTTCGATTATTATTGTTTTATTAATTCTTTTCATTGGTCAGTATTTTATAAAAGATAAAGATAGATCAAGAAAAGGAAAATAATTGAATAATTCCCAAAACAGATCATAAATCGCCACAGCGGGGTGTACAATACAGCAAAAGTTTATTCTTGCACTTATGAAATATAGTTACCAATTGTTAGCTTAGGATTCACTATTTACAGTATTGATTTCACTTTATTTGGTTTTTAATAATTAGGCTGATTATTCCAAAATTGAGATTTTACAATTATTTTTAATATTTAGATTAGGTTTTCATTACTTATGACTTATTATTTTATAATTTGGATTTAAAGTTACTCACTTTTTTATTTCAATTATAATTTATAATTATGTTTTGGATTTTTTTGTTTTGATTTATAATATTAGTAAAGTAAAATAATTCACAAATATACAATTTCAGCATTTTCAAATTTTTTATAATAAAAATACATCATTGCAACAATAAATGATTTCATTTTAGGGTAGAATTAACAAACTTTACTCAAAAATATTGAGGACATTTTAGTTGCAATATTTTTAAAAAAAAATGCGATGGTAATTATAACTACAATGTTTAATAGTCATGCGAAAATCATAAATTTAAATAAACATTGCAATATTTTGGACAATTTCTAACTACATTCAGTGTATGTTAGTGCCTTAAGACTTTGAGTGGAATACTAATTTGTTGCCTAGAATTTCAATTAATTATGTGCTTCTGGGAGAATGCATGTCCTCAGTTTGCAATGGCGGATTTAGAAAACGTTCATCGTGGGGTCGATATGCAGTTTCTTCACATCTTTTCATTTTTAGTTTTACCTTCCACAATAATATTCGCATATCTTTCATTGTTCTACCACAAAATTTCCCTCATAATAGATATAGTTTTGTGGCGGTGCTGCCACATGTGGGGTCGACAGCAATTCAAAAGACCGAATTTAATGAAATTTGTCGATACTCGTAAGCTGACGGTGGGGTCGGTCGACCCCGCCCGACCCCACCTACATCCGCCCTTGTCAGTTTGTGTATGCGCTGTTTTTCGTATATTAATTATAATATATTATTTAATTTAAAATTTATTCTTACATATAAACTGCGCGAGAGAAGAATTCTTCAAATGCTCTCAACTTGTTTAGATGTGAGAAAACGAGGAAGTCCAAAATCAGAAAAATCGGCAAGATTAAGATATGCACGACGGAAAAGCAGACACGCTCGACGAATTTATAAAAATATTATACTCTAATTTAATTTGAATGATATAATAGTTTCAAGATTTCTATGCTAAAACAAAGACTCGATATTTATATTAATCAATTGGCGTTGTATATTAATTTTCGTCAGCTCAAAATAACAATAATAATTGTTTAAATTGTCGGGCCACAATAGTCAATACCGATTACCAAGTGGGTTGTCCACATCTTTGGCAAATACGAAACTCAATTCTCATTCTGTTTACAAGGAACTCAACAAGTTAGAAAAAGAATAATATGTTAAATTATCAAAATCTAAGGAGGTGAAAAATATTAGAAATATATCTAAAATTTTCATTTATGCATATTTCATATTTTATTTTTAATCTCTTATCCCACGTTAAATTATATGAAATTTCATCGACGAAAATTTATATAAAAAGGGGTGAATCTATTATCTCACTTAATAAGGAAATCAAACATAACTATACTAGAGTTGTCATAAATATAATTTGGTCAATTAATTAGTTAGTTACATAAATAATTATTTTTTTAATTAACAAAAAATTATGTGATGTGCCAAAAAATTTACTTGGCCTAATTCTACAAAATACGAAGGACGGCTATTAAACTAAGGACGACTATCAAATTATATGGTATCCAATATGGATAACATTATAGGTTAAAGTTATTGAGAATTTCATAATAGTAAATACCTGTGAATAACACACACTCTCACACACACCCAAAGACCAAAGTCGAGGCTTCCGTATTAGATAAATAGTTATATTGTTTTATTGTAGAATTTAATTGACAAATTTTAATTCTTAATATTCTCTTCGTCCCTTATTAGTCTTCTCACAACTTTTTAGTACGAGTTTTAATAATTGCTAGGTACGTATATAAATGAATATAAAATGAAATGTACATTAATTGTAGGAGTATTGTACTTTATTATAGATGTTAGGTAAATATGTAGATGAGTTGTGGGTTGTATTTGGTTTTGACATAAAAAGGGTAAAACGTAGGGTTTAGTGGTGGGTATTTTCCAAAAGCAGAATGAGAACACTTTTGAAGGACAAATTTATATGACAAAGTTTGAACACATATAAGGGACAAAGAATATAATATTGCTATAATTTTAAATGTAATACAATTAGTGATTTGAGCTTTCTCATTAAGTGTAGTTAAATTAATGGCAAATGCAGTAATTTTATAATTTCAATACAATGTTTTTATGTTTGCACAATAAAAGATGTTTTTATATTAGCCAACCACATGGTCTATATTGTATATACATAGTTTACAATTCTACTATAAATTATAGTTCACAGTTCAATCACGTATGACGATTTAAATTATAAGTGACAATTCGTTGGAATTGTATACATCAAATAGTAATATGTGGATTGCGTTAATTTATATTTGGTTATTCCAGACGGGTTAATTAGTTAATATTATCACATCATGGTAATAGTTATCAAACTTTTTTTTAGATTTCAGTCATAGTTTCAACGGATAACAAGAAAAGAAAAAGGATAGTGTATTTTCTTTTTAATACTTTTAGATTTTTTTTTACTAATATCATATTTACGAATATTAATTACTTTGATAGGGATTTGTTGTATAAAGTGATTCCTTTGTCTCCAATCCCTCATCAAATTTAAAGTCTATACCGAGTGGAGAACCTATAAAAAAAAAATTACATACATTTCAGTCTCGAATGGAACTTAGCAATCTCCACCAAATGAGGAATCCATATAAAAAAATTATTAACCAAAATAATATTTTATTTGATTTAGCAAAATAAAAGTCAATTTTGGTTCTATATATAGCTTTTCTATTTAATTATGGATTAATTAAATCACAAGTGAATATTGATATCATTAAATTAAACTTGGAGTATATTAAATATCAATTTATTAAATAAAAATTTATATAGAAGTGTATTTCTATTATCCTTATATGTGAGAAATTAAAAAAAATGAGATAAAATTTTAAATATCATCATTAATCACAAGCACTACATACATCATATAGTAGTTACTAACCTCTAATTAATACTCCATGAATTACTAAACTCAAATTATGAATTATAAAAATACTCTATATGAGATGATGCTCATAATTAAATTATTATATTTCAAACTTCAGATGACATGATGCTTGCAAGTCAAGAATAAATTTTCAAACTTCGGACGATACGATGCTCAGATGTCAAAGGTGGTCGATCAAGTTCTAAACGACGTGTTGCTTAGAAGCTTGAGGTGGCCTATCAAGTTTCAAATTCGATGATGCTAATAACTGATTCCAAGATCCAAACAAAATAATGCTCATAAGTTAGTTATGGTCTTTTAAATTACATATGAGATGATGCTCACGAGTTAGTGTTGGTAGTTCAAGCTCTAATTGGGATAATTCTTAGAAATCAGTTATGATATTTCAAATTTCAAACGAGATAATGCTTATAGGTTAGAATTCTTATCTTATAAGCTTCAAAGAATGATGGCGCTCAGAAGCCAGATGTGGACTTTCAATCTCTAAATGAGATGATGCTCAGAAGTCCAACTCTCGAAAGTTAAATGTGATCTTTCGGGCTCCAAATGATGATTTAATCTTACAAGCTCCCTTGGAAATGATACTCAGATGACAAATGTGGTCTTAAATTATTATTTTTCTTCAGTTTTAAAAAAACATCATAAAATTTAATAAATCTTTTCAACATACGATTAACAACAAATGCAACACATCAATCTTTCTAAAATCTTCAATTAAATGATTTTTTTTATTTTATAAAAAGTGTATTTATATTCTCTCAACTAAAAATCAATACTTAGTTGACGAAGTGGTTGAGATTAATATTATTTAAACTGTTCAATTAATTTATTTTGATCAAATTAAATTAAATTAAAGAAATAATTTATATAAGGACTGTTTCATATGCTGTGACAAAAAAAATGAAAGATAATTATAAATTTGATGTAAAGTGATCCTCCGTCGAATTTCGGCAGGTTACACAGTAGTGTTCTTAATATGTGAATTGTCAGAGTATAATCAATACTCTTCATGGATTGTCATTATGTAGACTACTCATGTAACGTGTCTCTACAAGTATATCTTCATGGTCTAAAGAGTATTTTTGAGATTATACTTTATACTAAAAATTATTGTTCAGAAATGATTCTTTGAAGATATCATCTTTTCTTTTGTGCGAATTTTGCGAGGACTTTAAATAATTTTATTTCATATTTAATTAAATGAGGAGATTTTGAAAGCTTGGAATATCTTTTTATATATTGATCCTTATCTGGTGAATATTTAATTTATGAATTAATCTCTTTCTCACCAGGATACTAGGAGAATGTAGAGGAGATGTAGGGTACAAAATTCAATCCTATAAAAGGAGACATCAGACGTTTATTCATTGTTTCTCTTCACATATTTTGTGTCTTGATTTATTATTATATCTCGCACGTTGATTATAAGAGTGAATGAGTTAGAAGATTTAGATTACTGTCTAGCATTTGTGATTGCATAGGTTCTTGTCTTGCAATATTAATCAATTATATTTCTAGGAGGATTACGTGATGAATGAGTTGTGTTTATGCCTAGATAGTTTGTTGTTGTGTAGCTTTTAATTGTCCACCGCGTGTGAAGTTTTGGGAAGATTCAAGGTAGAATAAGATGGAGTTTTATTGTGTAAGTTTCCTTCTATCTTAACTTCAAATAGTGGATTACTTTTTTTGGGCAAGGCTCCCCAAACGTAAGTGCGTGATCACCAAATTGGATAATCATCTTGATGTGTTATCTTCTTTAAATATCGTAGAACATTTCCTAGTACGTGTTTCTCAATTTGTCTTACTAGTTCTATTACATACTGTTCTTTCGTTCTTAGAAGCAGTTGTTGATACACATTTTTCTAACTGGCTTACTAATACGTTGAGAAAGAACTTATGATTTATAACAAATAATATTTCATAAACATACAATATATAGAATTTCAAATATTGTCATATATGATTGTTGGAAAAATTTCGATACAATATAAGTGCTTTGATTGATACCAAAATCTCCAATGATAAACCATGTGTTGTATTAGGTCATAGCTCAAATGTTAGGGAGTTAAGTTATCTTGATTAACAATTAAGTTAAGGAAGAACCGATCATCTAAGTATCAGTTTTAGAATTGTGCTCAGCTATGAAGCAAACAACCAGGAGTCACATGTAGCACTAAGATCCCGAAGATACGCTAAGTGTCCTAGCACCAAAGAAAGACTCAAAGAAGCTGCAAGAAGATAAGACACCAAACAAGAAGACAATTGAAAGAATACCAACTGTAAGATGTAGCATCCAACCATGACATAGCTACACCAGGATAAGGCTATATCCTAGACAGGCAGTACAAAAGAAGCTGGCGTCTAGACAGTAGAATCAATGCAGCCAAGCCAACATCTATTTAGTTATCCTTATGGGCTACAAAAGAGATATTCTGAATTCTGACATCTCTCCGGAACAAATCTGAGGTTGCAGAGATCCCGTACAAGGTTGCAAACGACGAAAGCGACATGCCAACAACTACCTACAAATTCAAACAATGTGCCACGTCGAAGTCTGATTAGTGCTGCCCCAACGACACTTCTATAAATAGAGGAAGATCTTCAACCTTCAATGGTTACCGAATTGCTGCGAACAAAAACATCAAAAACG
This sequence comes from Monilaria moniliformis, assembly GCA_034509125.1. Lineage (NCBI taxonomy): Eukaryota > Viridiplantae > Streptophyta > Magnoliopsida > Caryophyllales > Aizoaceae > Monilaria > Monilaria moniliformis. The sequence goes on from JAYDZE010122144.1 coordinate 10,229, forward strand.
CTCAAGATCTCATACTCTCAAGTACTAAAGTAGCAAAGTAATCAAAGAAGATCAATGTAAAGTGTTTGCCAAGCTCTTACTTGAGTTCACACATACTTTCGATTACATCTATGCCTACCTTGAAAACCGTCTTAAGCTTCAAGCAAACCAAATCATTAGAACTGCTCTTCATTGTAACGATTTGCTCATATAGTTGGAACAACCTTCAAACCTTAGCCCTCACCCATAAACTAGGAGTTAAGTGCTAGAAGTAAGAACCAAGTAAGAAACAAAGTGTCCATTGTCTGAAAGCGAAGAAGTTTTGGTCACGACTAGTGTATATGTGGGCAAGATAATGTTACATTCTTGCCGACTGAAAGCAACCGCCCATCAAACAAGAAGTTAAGTTCGTTGCTCCCGTAAGCAAGATATCTCAGTTAGTGGATAATCTGGTGATATCAAATCATGGACGTAGGAGGATTTATTCGTACCACAATAAACTCTCATTGCTTTTAACATTATGCAATTTATATTAAGTGTTATTGAACTATCATTGCAAACAACACACTACACAAAACCAACATTTCACAACATACAACTAGCTATCATCGATATTGATTAAACTCTAATTGGTTAAGGATAAAGTTTTCATATCAAGCGAATAGCAAGCCACCACATTCCGCATAGAGCCAGTTATCTATCCAACTTATAGAACTTTTAGCTATTAGTGAATTAGCTAAAATATTAAATAAGCCATCAACTTGGACAAGTTATAAGCTAACAGACTTTGCCAATTTATATCTAGTCAACCTAACTACTCGCTCGGATCAACAACGATAAACGATATACTTTCACATATTGTTAAACACACTATATTGATTGATAATAGGAATTAGTGTCTACTGTAAGTTTTAAATCTAACAGTAAAATACTTACTGATTATTGAAACCACAATTTGAAAGGAAAACTCAGTTACTTTCTCTATTTCCCTAGTTTCTGCGCGCACACATATAGAGAGATGATCAATTTTTATTTTTATTTTTGTGTTAACTAAAAACTAATTTGGATTGTTAACTTTTATGTGACTTACTATTGTTATGAAAACACATTAATATAGTATACCAAAAAAATTAATTTAGACTATTACTTTTTTTTTATCTTAATTTTATCTTGTACTCAAGCAAGACGTAATTGTTTGTCTTAAAAGGTTTAAACATATATCGACAATAAACTGTGAAAATTAATTTAAAAAACTCTCTACTTTTTTCTTAAATGAATAAACATAAAGTCATCTTCTGAAACTACCAATTTGTAACATAGTTACTGTTTGACATGTGATATTATAAAATGAACCAAGAGTAGTGCAAGGTTTATTTAAAATTGATTGTTGCAATGTTTTTCTATAAATAAAGATGAATTTAACAATTGTGGGGCCTGAACCCACAATAATAAGATTAATAACCTTGTACTATATGATTGAGCTAGAGATTTTCTGCTCTCAGTATTACTCTGAAAAGGTTTTCACAGGAAATTTGTCAGAAAAATAGCTTTTAATTTCAGACATGTGATTTTGCTTCTATAAATACGATATAGAATTATAGATTGATCATAGATTGAACAACAAATGATATTCACAAATATGACCTCTTCGGTCCGGAATAGTGACAATCATGGGTGTCTATGATACAATATACTTTATTAAAATCATCATATTTTATATTTTTGACATGAATTAATTTCAGACAGTTATAGGACTTTACATATTGGTATTCTTTAGTTCGGTATGAAGTTTATTAAATATCGATACTGTACCTTCTTTTCGGTATTACCTCACTGAATCTCGGTATACCGCACTTTTACAGTGTACCATGATTACCAATATACCAAAATATATATCAGTATATCGACCATACCAAAATTATTAAAATTTAACGGTATATGCCAAATTTACTAATAATTTTAAACTTGTATATAACATCCTAAACAACATCTGACAAATATAATAGCTTTCTAACAATTATACACTATCACAAGCTCACAACAAAATAAATATGTAATTATGTAATTTATTGTATAATTATAACCATATTTATAGAAAATGACTTATTAGATCAAGTGATTATATTTAGAATTTAACAAACTGATACATCAGTATACTCATTGTTCATTTTATAATTTAAAAGAATAATAAACATGAAATTTTATATTAACAATTGATAAAGGTAAATAATGCATTTCAAATCATTTGATTATAGTAATCAAAAGTTTCAAATGTATGTCAAATATAAATATTTTCCATGATATAATGGTAATATAGAGTCATTTACCATAAACCATAGTCAATATATTATAAATCAAATATACAATTTAATACTTTCAATTAGATAATTTATATTCACTCGATTTATTTCCATTATAGAGTTCATAATTAATTAGTTATATAACATATATGATATATATAATTTATTTTATAATTGTAATTTTTAATATTTTTAGTATATGTATGATTTTTTATTAAGTATTAAAAGTTGTTATTCATTTTATTTTCAATTATCGATATTTATATATATAGTTTTAACACTAATAATATAACTATATACCAATATTGCAGTATATAATGGTAACAATATGTAATGTAATAATGGTATATTGATATATATATAGAAATAATGGTATATAGTGTTTATTTCGGCACATACTGCGATAACAGTATATATTGGTATACTTTGGTATAAAAAAAGTGATATTGTTATCATACTGAAATTTATCAGTATGATATTATATTTTATCAAAAAAAATTATATTTTTGATATTTTTCAGTACAGTATATTGATTTTTCAGTATTTTCAGCCACTCTTAATGACATCAAATCTCTCTTTGTAAGAAAAGGACCTTTTAAATTTTATTTATAATAAATTTAGAAAAATGGCTTTTCATTATATTATGACATTCAACTCAACGTTTATTATAAATTAAACTATTAAAAAGTCAACTCCCGACGGTTATTTGGTATGCCACAATTAGCTACATCGAGTTCATATGGAACATTATATTTAATTTATAGGGTTAATGATTGATTTTATTTCGATATTTAATGATTTTATCATTTTTATTTAAATTTTTAAAATTTATTAATTTTTTCCAAATCATTAGTAATTATATTATTTCTATATCAATTTTTGTAATTTATTAATTTTATTTCTATATTTCAAATTTGTATTAATTATATAATTATTTTTAAAAAGTAAAAAATAAAGTGAAATATTAATATCTTCGTATACAACTTATTTATTGGAGCTAAATAATAGGTCGTTTTCCAACATAACATGACATGACTCAACCGCTGAAGTGAAATTCCGATGATAAAAACTAATACAAGATAAAATTGACACAATTGACAAAAGTGGGGATATAATTGATAAATTCTAATGATTGGAATAAAATTGATAAAATCACTAATAGTTATGATAATTCGATCATTAACCCAATTTTACATGTGTTTGAACTTATAAAAAAACATTCAATTAAGATATCATATTTTTTAAATATTTTTAATACTCATTGAAAATTTGTCTGGAGAATTTTTGTTGCACAAAAACTAATTAATCGCACATAATTTAATTAGTATTTCTTCTAGTTTAGGTAAAAGAATAAAGCATTTGTCACGCATTTGAGAGGTCGCCTAGATCGTGAGATATTTGGAGGCAGTGACATCATTTGCTTCAAAATTTATTTTAATCATGTCACCAAAATCACCATTACTATTTAATTCTTATTATCTTCCACATCAGCACCTGTATATATCTGAATGCAATTTAATATAAATATGCTATTATCCACATCCGTCACGTAGAATTTTTAATTCGAAGAAACAGCAGAATGAAAAGTACAATTAGTTTAATTAATCATCATATAAAATGCGATAGATTTTCGCAGGTTCTTAATCAAGCGGCTTAATTAGGAGGGAATTTATTGAGCTCAAATTTCTGTCATTGAAAAATCTACCACATAATTTGCTATCAAAGTTTGGATTATCGAATGTTGAGAAATCAAGTCTCCGTTTATTCTTAGGAAAAACAAAAAGAAAGAAAATTAGGAAGAAGAAAATAGACGATAATCATTAAGACAAAAATTAAACATAAATAATTCTAAATTTTGGAAGAAAAAAAAACAAGATCCATGAAGGAAAAATCATTATATGATAAATGTTTATAATCACACAGTATTCATTTCTTTCTTGACCCTCTCATATTATTAATTACAAGTATTTTGAAAAAGTATAATTCTCACCCTTCTGTCGAGACTTTTCCAAAAAAAAAAATAAGAATAAGAAATTTTGATAAGAGTTAATCACAAAATTATAGAGGGTAATTGGTGCTATAATATCAAAGGTCTTTGCACTTCTTAAATAACTAAAAAAACTCTTTCACTTTGATCAAAAAATAAATGTGAGACAAACTTCTTTTATTTTAACACAAGCAAAATTCCAACAATCTTCATCTTATTAAAATAAATAAAAATATCATTGTTTTCACCGACAATCATTATTCTTAATCTAAAGAACAATCATTCTAAAAAAGAGAATAAACATAGTCCTCCATATGAGTAGAACACTTAGAGTCAATCATGCTAAGAATTTCTCGGGCACATGTAGAAAAAATTTGTTGAAAAAATATGATGCAACTTCTAACTTTTGGCCCTTCTAAAAGTTCTCCAGCCATCGACACAACTTTCACCACACACTTTCCATTCATGCCAAACAATGCACATGTGATCCAACTTACATCGTCACTTCCTCGTTCATAGCAGTTGGACATATCATAAGGATGTTCATATCCTTAAAAGATGTCTTATGTCATGACGTTAGCTTCTTGTTCAAAGCTATTTGCCGATACTACTCCACTTTGATTAGCTCTATTTGAACAATTTCACTTCATATGCCCTGATTTTTTGCACTTCGTCCAACAAACAACGCCTTTGAAGTCTCTGTTCCTTCCTTTATTAGTAGTCACTGTTGTTGAATTTTCCTTTAAAGTGTGCATTTAGCTCATCACTCTTCTCTCCTCAGAAAGAAATTTTCCTATGACTTTAGCAAAAACTAAAGCTTCACAGGTAACAGTTGATCTGAAATGCCCTTTGCTTGGCACATAGCTTCCGGCTTTGCCCACAACTCCTTCACCTTCGAAATCCAATGTACATTTGCAAGAATATTATTGGCCAAGCAAAGACGTATTGTGCCTTCCACCCTCATTCAAATCATTTCAATCTTCATCACTCATACCAGAATCTTTTTTATTTGCATTTCCAGTTGAACCAGACCTATCTCTTAGAGCTTTGTGAACACAAGATTGTATCAAACATCTTTGACTTGCACTTGCCATAAGCCAAAGTTGATTCTTTTATCAAACTTCATTGAACTTGGAGTCGCCTTAACGTTTCTCTAGCTTAATTGAATAGCCATCTCATAAGATACACCTGGACCTGTCTCAAAAAATCCTTTCTAATGTAGAAGATCAAACAATATTGCAACCACAGAGCATACTTAGAATATCATGAAATCTAAACCAGACTCTTATACAACTGTCGGGAAATCAAGTCCATAATCATTTTCAGGAAAAAAAATAAAGATCAAAAAATAAAAAGAAGAAAATAGACAATAATCACCAATACAAGAATTTAACATGAAAATTTCCAAATCTAAAGAAAAAAGCCACTACCTACGATGGAGAAATTACTGTATAATAATTTTTTACAATTATACTATATTTCTCTCCCTCTCAACCTCCTCCACAATTACAAATCTTTCAAAAAGAAAACTCTCATCCTTCTAACAAAACACTCCCACAAAAGAAATTAAGATTAAAAAATTTCGCTAAAATTAATCATAAGACTAAATAGTGATTGGTGTCATTTTCATTTTTATCGCAAAATAGACGATGGACGAATTTATTTTATATTTACACAACAAAATAATTCAACATCAAAGATTTTCATTTCTGGTGTCCATTTATTTGAATAAGTTAACTAAATAAAGAACCTGCAAAACCAGATTGTAAGATCGAGACTAACATTAAATTGAAAAAAAATAAGATTGATGTGTAATCATTATCATGATTAAGAGACCGATATACCTTTGCTTGATACTAGCATATTCATTTTATTATTTCAACTCTAATTAAAAATTTGGGCTAGGAAGTCAACTCAAGCACAAATTTATTTGTTGCTTGTACCCAAATTTAGTTTTTGGTCGTACAGTTTTATCCATTTACCGACTCCTTCTCTACCAGTGGCGTATGCAGGGGGCCGGAGGGGGCGGCCGACCCTCCCGACGGGCAATTTCCCTTTTATCCCCGCCGTAAAACTGTCATGGTTGCTCCCTCCCTTAGCCGCCGGTCCTCTCTGAAAAAGAAGATGGCCGAAAAATTTAGCTTAACACAACTAATTCTGCCCCCTCTATTTTCCACTTCTGGATCCGCCACTATTCTTTAATCCATAAACTCTGCCCTTAATGTAATGGCCAAATCAAATCAAGCTATCGTAAATATTTCCAAAATTCATACAGAATAAGTGTACGAATTAGAGCTCCCTTATACGGCGATATTATATTTCAATTAGATTACTTGCGAGACAAGTATTGGTAGTTTCTTCATCTTCGATAACAAGGGCCAGATCATCGATTTTCAAAATGAAATCTCAATGATGTTGCTACTTTTACATTTATCAGTTTTTATTGGTTCCATAAATATGATATACTTATTAGATGAAGGAGGATAGTATGATAACAATCAAAATTTGTATCCAAAATAACAACTATTAAGAAAAGCATCAAATGTTATTGTTGGATTCAAATTTGGACATGGAAGTAAATAAATTTTAATTTGCCAGACAATCAGACACAATACTTCGATAAATAAAATATATATAATCGTTATAACTCAATTACAAGTAAACATTCAAATATGAATTGCTATGTGTAAACATGAATATTGTTTATAATAAAACAATTACCTATAATTCATAAAATATTTAGCATATCCAACGAGTGTTAATCAAAACATTGAAATGTCACACAAGAGTCCATAGACAAAACCATTACTCTCATGTAAAAGAGGCCCACCCCCTCCCCCCCCAACCGGTCAAACCATAGGCCCCTTCCTCCCCATTTCCTCTCCCAACATTTATATAACGAAGCTCCATTCCTCGCCAACTCTTTGCAGGGCCATCGACACTCTCAAGACTCAACCCCCATAGTATTTCCACACAACACATACCAAAACTAAAACAATGGAGATGGAGGTGATGATGCCCTCCCCCGCCCGCGACTTCAACTTCGACAGCGCCTCGACGACCCCGTACATCAGCGCCCCTTCCAGCCCCCAGAGCATCGGCTCCTTCTTCTACAGCGCCCCCACCAGCCCCACCCGCATCGCCGCCTTCTACACCCCCTCCGCCGGCATCCCCTTCGACTGGGAAGAGAAGCCCGGCACCCCCAAATCCTCCCACCTCAGCACCGCCACCTCCTCCAACTACGGCGACGCGGATCAAGAACTCGACGACGCCGACTTCGCCTTCGACTTCAGCGGCCACCTCGAGCGCCACTCACTCCCCGCCGATGAGCTCTTCCACGGCGGCAAGATCAAGCCCCTCAAACCCCCTCCCCGCCTCCACTACGACCCCAACGTCCAGTCCTCCCCCAAGTCGCCCCGCTCGCCGCGGAAGATCTTCTCCCCCCGCCACAAATCCAAAGACGTCGACCCCTTCGCCGCCGCCATTGAACAAACCAGAAAAGATAGCACCGCCACCACCGACATACGAGGAAGAGAGAGAAAGAGCAGCAACAACCATTCATCATCATTATCATCATCAAGAGAGAGAAACAAAGGCTCGTCGCGATCGCTCTCACCCTTCCGCGTCTCCGACCTCCTATTCGACCCCGACAACGAAACTACTCAAGAAGATCAATCCAAATCCAACGCCACCAACAACAACCCGACAACGTCTTTCTGGTACAAGAAGTGGAAAATCAAAGACCTATTGCTATTCAGGAGCGCGTCGGAGAGCCGAGCCAAGGACAAGGATCAACTGAAGCAATACTCGCAGCTGAAGAAGACGCGAAACGACGACGTCAAGAACTCCAGCTTCAGATCCACGGAGAGCGCGGGGTCGGTTTCCAGCCGGAGAAAATCGGGGCCGCCGATCTCCGCACACGAGCTGCATTACACCGTCAACAGAGCGTTTTCGGAGGAGATGAGGCGGCGGACGTCACTGCCATACAAGCAAGGATTGCTCGGATGCTTAGGCTTTAATCCGGCGGCGCCCGAGATATCCAAAGGGATTAATTCGACCACTTCTTTGCCGCGGGTTTGAAAAAATCGAATTCGTGTTTCGGAAAATCTCTTTGGTTTGATTGATCTTCTTCGTCGTCCATGTACACGGGATTCGTGTTTTTTTTTTTTCTTTCTTTTTTTGAATTTATTTTTTGGGTTTGATCATGATAAGTTGATTAGAAAAATTCTGCGGATAGTGTATGTAGAGGAATAATACTTTTATTTAATTTTATACGGTATATGATATGATGAAATGATGCAATTTGTACACGTAAACATTTTTTCTTTCTTTTGAAATTAAAGCCATTTTCGAGACTATATATATATGTGTCGTTTACTTGATCATTAAAGTTTGTGTATTCTAGTTAGAGGTAGAATAATAAATCTTGAACCGGCCAACCAGTTTTTGACAATTGTAATAATATGGTAGTTATATATATATATATATAATATATATATATATATATATATATTAGTCTCCTTTTTAATCTTTTTAATAGTGAACTGAAAATTCAAGAATATAGATGTAGCGTGGCGTAGTTGGAGAAGTGGTAATCATAATTTTGAGGTTATAATGTTTTAATAGTATGGTCAACATATTTAAGATCGAAATACCTCATGTACACTGTGCTAATCCATATGGTAGTGGCCGTGGAATTGTACATATTCGAAAAGAAAGAAAGAAAGAAAGAAAGAAAGAAGAAATTCATTTGTCCCTTCAATGATTGTTGAGTGATTTAAAATATGTAGATTTTTAGCTTCTTAGTTCTTCTTATTAATTGTTATATATAAATTACATTTTTGGTTAATAATTTAGAGGATGTTATATCCATTTAAATTTAAATATATATTGTTTGATGTAATTTTAATTGGTGGAAAGTAATAGTAGAGTTTTTTTTTTTAGTTGAAAAAAGAGAAACAGTGGAGTTTAAATTCTAAATCTCACTGCTTAGGGACAAAAGTCTGCAATGTTTGGATCCCATGGAAACAATAATAGTTGAGTATTCGAAATATATTTACTAAAAACTTGAATTTAATATAAATACATGTAAGTAGAGGTGAATTAACGTAAAAACTTTTTTATCGTAAAATTAAAATACTAAAATTGATGCATTGAACATATAAAGTTTTGCATTTACAGTGAAATTAATAGCACTCGGGAAAAATAAAATTAAATGAAATTTTACTCCTTATGAGATTTGAATCCTGGTGCTTCACTCATCCAGCAAAAAAATGCATCCATCGTACATAAATTTTTCATGATCGAATAGCTAAAAATGATTCTTCATCGTTAGGTTCTTATTTAAATATTTATCTTTGAATGCATGTGTAATTAATAGTTATGAGATATAATATAAAGTGAAAATGCACATACTATGACTTCCTTGAATTATATTTTGACATAAAAATGACATTAATGTTGAAATTTCTAGACAACTGTTAATGTTATTATTATTATTATTATTATTATTATTATTATTATTATTATTATTATTATTATTATTATTATTATTATTAGAGGAGGATATGGTTGGCTCTTTACAATCGAATCTGATATATGCCCATGGTAGCTCTTTTGTACGATTTTTCTTCTATTCTATTTTCCTGCATGATCAACAGGATATATAATATTCTAAATTATGACAAAACTATGGTGACTAATCTGTCGAAATGATTACGGTTGGAAGATAAATATTTGTGCACCCCACAAACGACTTTGGGTCATGTCTCATCAATTTGCATATTTAGTATAGTCTCGAATATATATTATTCTATTTATTTTATTAAAGATGTCATTTTTTTTTTTCTCCTATTAATTATGTCACACTTTTATATTTAGAAAAAATTATATATTAAATAATTCTTTCACTTTCACCATTGAAACATCCAATAAATTTTTCTCTCACATTATTAATTTCTTTCTACTTAAATACTTTAAACAAAAGTTCCTAAAATCTCGTGCCATAAAAAAATATGACATTTTTATCGGGACGGAAGGAGTAATATTTTACACAAAAACTGCTTTTATTATTAATAATAATATATCCTCAATAAATCTGAATAGATTTTATATTAATTGATTATCATACACATAATTAAATCTGTATATACAAAAATGGACATTATATATTAATGTACTTGAGATTGTGGTGTCGAAATTGTAACTCGAGTTAATTAACCCTTATATAATAAATAAATTGAATCTTTATTATTTTTTTTAATAATTACAAACTTAGCCAATTTAAATGAACCAAAAATGAGAGACATCATTCGGAGGTGTCACATTAATTTGATTAGGCAATAGTTATTGTGGCAAAAGGTGAATTGTGCCACCAAACTTTCACAATTAGTTTTCTTTTTGAGAAAAGGTGAATTGTGTTACGTAATTGTAAGGAAAATAATTCAAATGAAACCCTGTAATTGTGCTTACCTTTTTCCAACTTAACTTTCTCTTGCTTTAATTGTTTAGCATATTCTGTCACAGATGAGAATGATACATGAATTTAGTTAGGCTAATGGTGGGTGTAATCATTATTCACAGGTGTTTGCTTTTCTTTTTCTTTTTTTCTTTCTTTTTTTAATTTTCTCCAATAGAAAAGGTCAATTCATTTTATTTTAATGATGACAGCTAGTTGAAAATACTTTCCTCTTCTCTAAAAAGATGAAATATTTTGTTTTCTATTTTAACAATGTTAATAAATTGTAAGTGTATGTTATGATATTATCATGCCATTAAATATACATTTTTAGATAAATAATATAGAGCAGAGGATGAAATACATTTATAAAAAAAGAAAAAGAAAATTAGTGCCATCTAGTCTCTCTCGTTTCTCTACAGCATAAATTTCTGCTCTTCTTCAATAATGTACGATGTTTTAATAATATGTAATAAAATAAAAATGATATTGACAATATAATTTAATTGGGGTCAATAGAACATGCCAATACAAATGCAGTAAACATATAACGTGGTGAAGGAGTTGATGTTGACCAATAAAAAAATTATGAATGTTTAAGCATAAATACTAAGAAAATGGAAATATTTGCTGTTTGACTATAATAAGTAACGGAAATATTACTCAACATTGACCGGACTTGTGTTTAATTACGCGTGGCTTTTGAGGAAAACTAGGGGTAGTCTTCTGCACCAGACTGGACTATCACTCTTTCTGCTCTTGCCGTGTGCTTTTATCCTTCTAAATAGAGCAATAATATTGAGATATAAATTCATATAAAATCAAATATTTTATGGTTACTTTGATTCAAATTATAATATCTTTATCTTATTTCTTATATTATAGTAAAAAGATAAAAGAAGGTATAAAGTTATAACATATCCTTTTAAGTATAAAATTATACATTGTCTAATGAAAAATGTGTTGCCTGAAATTTTATACGATTTACCTGTAATTTTATTACGTCAAAGCAGATTAATTATAAGGTGGTAAATAGATTTATCCCTTACTGATACCTCAAGGTTCTTTACTATGCATGATAATAGCGTGATAGATACATATTACACCCTAATAAACCAAAGGCTCATGATATATTATTTATATCACACCTTCTACGTGGTGATATGTAATTTAAATCTTAATTATATTTCATCCTTCCCCTAAAAAAATTGTCATATTTTTCCATTTTGGTCCGTCTACCAAAATTAATTTTATTCTAATTTTTTGAAAAATTTCTCACAGCACAATACCTCTAAACATGAATCTATTTATAATTTATATCACTAGAACCTACCATTTTTTTTTCCTACCCAACCACTTTTTCTTCTTCTTTGTCCTACTTTACTAATCATTTTTTCTTTCTCCAACAATTTTTCTCCCATTTTCTCTTACTTTACCAATTATACATTAAAACTCGTGCTATCTACTAACAAGACTATTTTTAGTGGGCAGATAAATTATTAGTTATTAATTTATTAATAGGTTAACTTATCATAGTTTTATCCCATATCATAAATTAATTAAGTAAATTAATAAAATGTTATTTTTCTATCATAATATATTTTTGTAGCAGATAATTTAATACATGTAACCGAACATAATATTAATACTTTATATAATAATAGATATCTCAATCAATATCACACCTTATCTCATCTTGCGCATCAAATGGTCCGAAAAGCAACACGCCCTCATTATCTTCAGCTATTTCTTTAAAATGCGAGTTTAATTATTTTTAAGTAATTAATTACTGATTTTAGTATTTATGAAAATATTATACGAAACAAACAAGAACAAAACCTACAAGCCTCACGTAAAAGAATGGACGGTGGGACAGGATGAAAGTTACATTTCTTTTGTTCTTTCTTTGGTCGGAACTTAACTTCTCATGTTGATATATATTATTGCAAATTAGTAGCGTGACTATGACTGTTTTAAGTATGAAGATTCATTTGGATCTAAACTCGTATATTCTAGCATATTTGTACGTTTATTGATGTATAATTATGTTTGAATTCGAATTTTAACTCATTTTGTAAATTTAGACGCATGTGACAATATCACACAAATCTTTCCGTAGAAAAAAAAAAAAAAAAAAAACTAAAAATTAGGATCCGAAATATAACAAAAGCATATGGAAAGGTCACACCAGACCCTTGGCATTTAATTATATGATGTTTGGTGAGATAATTACCACTCTATGCTATTAATGAAAACAACAGTTACCGACCACCCACGTTAATATATATATTTATTACATCCTAAAGTAATTACATATTAAGAAGACCAAAGAAACAAAACTTAACCATTCAATGAGAGATCAGATCACATATGATCTATCCAAGTCAGTAACAAATTTGAGGACACACAAAACCAAAAACAACGTCACATTCATCAATTGGTGCAAAATTTTATAACTAAGGTAACACTCACACTGTCAGAATCATACACATTAAAGAAAAACTAACCAAAATTAAATCTCATAATATCTCCACATCAATATATACAAGATAGACCGCGACACATCACCCTTATATCGGCAACTTATGGTTACAAACACGGGAGCAAAAAAGTTGGAGAAATTCCATAATCATCACAATAACTAACACATCCAATTGGAGGTGAGCAAAATATCCGTAATCCGAATAATCGAATCGAATCAAACCAAAATATTAAATTTGGTTGGATTTCTTTTTCTTCAAATTTCGAATTTTCGGTTCAAATTGGTTTTTATAAAACCGAAAAAATCCGAAAATCCAAATTATATTTAATATATATAACAATTTTCAAATATAATTTTATTTAAATATTTCTAACTTAATATATACAATAATTAAGAATTTATTTCGGATTTTTGGATATTTCAGATCGATTTAGATATATATTCTCCCAAAATTCGAATTTTCGGATCAGTTCGGATTAGACAAAAATTCGTTCCGAAATCTGAATTTTCACCCCTACATCCAATCATAAAAAATAATGAACACAATCACAACAGTAATAAAAATGATGATTATAAACTCCAAGAAAATATCAAACTCCGGTCTATCATATAGTAAAAGCCTTCAACACAAAAAAATGTGTCCATAATAAATCTGAAAATTTTAATTAGTTTTATGGAGTGGGGGTCGGAATTATTCTAGTCGAGAAGAATAAATGGAGAAAATGTGGGCGACAGAGCAGAAATATTAAATAGAGTGTTGACTAAATTGACTAACAAGTAAATGCAGTGTGAACATCAAACTCGTGCCGCAGACCGCCAAACACCATGTGCCGTCGTCGTCCACTCAGGGAACGACCGCCGACTTCCTTGAACTCGCCCACCCTTACTCCACTCAATTCTTCACCATGTTGTTAGGAAGCAACAACGAAACCTTTCCATATATTATTCACCCTCTTTCTCCCTTACAAATTACATCCATTATTTCTCTTTTATATGCATTGCGGTCTAGGTAAACTCTACTTTTGTATATTAGCTCGCAAAACACATTAAAGTGGAAAATCGTATTAGAAAGACCCAGTACAATGGGCCGAAGGCGTTAATGGATTCAAACTCATTATATCTAACTATGGACTGGTGTGTTGTTCGGTCAGGTTCAATCATAAAAATCGTCCAACAATTGAACCAGTGTGAACCGAAAAAACCGACCGATTCGACCGATAACCGATAGTCGGTTGAACCGATTTTTTGAAAAAAATTTAAACATTTCTCAAAATGATTTTAGTTTGTACTTAGTAGGATTTGATTTCAAGAATAATATATTTTATCCACTACACTACAAGCACTTTTGTGACATATTATAAACTTGAATTTTTCTTATATATAAAACATTATATTTTTTTTATTTACAATAGCTATTAATTTGTGTTTTGATATTAAGGAGCAATATCTCATAATTTTTACTAAACACATGATTATTTTATCTACTTTTTTGTCAACTTCATTAGTTGATAATTTTAACTCTTGAGAAATGAGATATGTATTAAAATTATATGTAGAAATTAATTATAACTTCATAAATACACATAAAGCGCTATACATTTAACTACAAATAATTATCAAAAAGTAATGAAACAAAAACTCAATTTATAAATAACTCACTTCTGCTAGTATAATTGTAAAATTAAGCGGCTATCTAATTTATGTATAAAATAATTAATTTATTTTAATATATTCTATCTAATATATATTTAATTATTTACTAAATTTTAATTATATTTGATCATTCATTAAAATTAGTATTTTTATATAATATATATTTATATATGTATATTAATATTTTTTTGTAACATATATTTAATTATAATTTATCATTCACAAAATTTCAATAATTTTTATAATATACATATATATACTACAGTATTCCGACGACCAATGGTTTGACCGATCTGACCGGAAACCATAAACCGACAACTTCGTCGGTTCGCTTACCAGTCCAGTTTTTAAAAAATTGCATAAAAGGTTGTCATCGCTCGACCTACAAACAGAAATGCAGATCCGTTAATACATGGTACAAGTCGGTGCACAAACATTGCCGTATTCACCTTTTCCTGCATTGAAAGATGGCAGATGCCAACACGTGTGAGTGCATCGATCACTTTGCCACTTTAAATTTTGGACTTGGACTCCTGCATGGATCACGTTTGGACAATCAGATGATGAACTACTTTAGGAAAATAAGATTCATCTTCTTGCTAAGGAATTCTACTGGGACATCTTTCTTAACACAAAATTGATGGATTGAAAATGTGGAACATCATTTATAGGGGCAGACGTTTACTACAAAGCATAAGTTTTTTAATGTCTAGTAGTATAATCAATTGTGATTTTGAAATTCACCTCTTACAACAAACATGGAAGGGTTTCTGGAAGCAAACACATATATCAGGGCCTGTATAGACCAAGCAATGGTTTCTCCCTCTGTTCAACTCTCTTCCTTGCAGCCTCCCTAGCCTTTAGCGCAGTTGCTTCCTCTTTAGAAACAGCTTTGGGCTTCTCATCTGGTCGTTTTCTCTTCACAGCAACCGAGGATTTAGCGCCTTTCGTAGATCTCATCGGATTGAGCGGCGTGGAAAACAAACGTCCGGGTGGAGGCCCACTTTCAGAGGTTGACCCACTTTTGCTCTCCGATGCTGATGGTGGCTTTCCCAAACTAGGTCTCTTCTTAATAGACATTGGGGAAGCTTGAAATGCTGCTAGGGCCTCTTCTTGTGGCACCCATTTACCTATTGTATTGGCGTATTATTAGATTAGTATCCAACAGAAAAAAGTCTTCACTGCAGAAATTCCTAAAGAAAATGTGCATACCCAGAGAATCACTGTAGTAGAAGCCAGAATTGGGATCATAGTGAAAACCAGTTGTTTGATTATAGTAGTAGCCTGATGAACTGTCATGCTCCCATTCTGTCCATTGAAAGGGGAAAGTAATTAGAACTAATTGAAAAGTTCAGTCAAGAAAAATGTAACAAATATGTTATCAAACAAACAGATAACAAAAACAATTCATTGACAAGAGAATGTGGTTGATCAAAGAAACTCAATTAGATCAAATATACAGATATGTGATATGTTCAACGGGGAGCTTTACAAATGCAAGTTTTTCAAATGATTTGACAGCTCTATATAAAATTATTGGCTAGATGAAAGCATTATTCTATCTTTCACTAACACTGAACAGATTGAGCACATGGCAGTCTCACCGTTGGTCCGGAAACACAAATAATGGTATCCCTGATGAATCATATAGACACTGTTTGATTATACTTAAGACTTTAAGTAATCCTAAATGTAAATTTATGAGACAGAAAGACGAATCACATTATACAAATAATTTTGTTAATCACATTCTCTTGCAAAATTCGGGGATAAATTTAGGACATCAACAAAAAGTGATAGTAACAAGGATATCCACTTGTCATGGTGCTATCAGTGGGGTCAATGTGCATTTTATAGCTCAAACTCAGATTCATAGGCCCAACTAAATAACAAATTGCAAACTAATTTCTATCACCTCCAGGCATATCAGCAGTTTCTAGATCTTCAATAAGTGCCTGGGCATTAGACTCTCTTGCCTCTTGAAAAGATACTAAATCCTTCTGGTAGCTGCGCTTGGCTTTCTGACACAAGTAAATCATAAGAGAACCAGAGTAGTTACCAAATAAGTAAAATTATAGAAAGTAGTAGTTCATGAGTTTTATGCTGTGGAAAAATTAGAAAGATTAAGTTGTAACAGATTCTGAGATGCATTACCTAGATATTAATATAAACTTGTACAATTATTATGAGCAACACTACACATAGAGTCTCATACTGCTGGATATCTATAATCACGTGAGGTATAATATATTAAGCATTAGCAATGACGAAATTACAGCTATAATGAGATGCGATGGATTTGTGTTTATCCTCATTCACATATGGGTTCAACTTGGCGAATATACTTAAATAATATCTGGTTTCCGTGTCTACAAGGAAAGACGAAAATATAATACTAGAGAAAACATGAAAAATGAAGAAGGCCAGGTACAAGAGAAAAAAGTGAGTAATGTCTGAAATGACTATAAGCAGCAAGTAGTCATACCATTAAACTAACAAAAATTCGTGAACAAAATGGATGACATGTGATAGGAAAACGCCTTTCACCATAATAGAAACAAAATGGATGACGTGTGATAAGGAACATGCCTTTCACCACAATAGAAACGTCTACGAACATGAAACTTCAAGTATGCTTCACAGGTTCACTTGACATAAAGAATTGTCAACAGGCAAATAAATATCATCAGCATTACAAACAAACATTATTCCAATGTTTCCCCCTTTTTACTAAAGTAAGTTGGTCCTTTTCTTGAATAAAATAACAATAGACCACATACAAAACAGTATGATAAGTTGATAACTCACAGCTTCTATCTGTTCCAGGACTTTAGCTGCTTGCTTTTGTTCCTTATCTTTTTTCGCCTTGTCTTCCCGCATAGTATTAAGCCTCTTGGTGACACTATCCTTGTGCCGCTGCCCAAGCTCATGATTTCTAATGCTGGCAGGATTGTTGGAAATGTAAATCTTACAGGTGTCACACCACTTGTTACCCTGACTGACCCAGTACTGGAGACAGCAAAAGAAACGGCTTTTCAGACAGCATCAACAATATATCAATCAAAAACAAAAACAAAAACACAAAAATCACAGAAAAATAATTGAACAAAGATAATTTTGATGCATCGAGAAAGATTGTCATGTTTTTTGCGGAGATAAGGAGACAGGCAAGCAACCACACATCATAACCCCTTCATCTTCTTCGTGATTGAAGTATATACTTGTAAATGCATTTTCAAGTTGGACAGGCAACAAACTATGCCTAAGCTAAAGCTAAATCCACTCGGTCAGTCATAAATTTAAGAATTCTGCCAAGCAAAAACCACGAGCAACAGGTGGATCAACACTTGTTATCTTTCTTTCTGCTCCTAAATCAACACTAGGGAAATCCCATTCAAAATACTCAATCCGATCTACGGATTGCATAATCTTTCAGAACTTAATTTATAAAATTCAGAAAACCCAATTAAACTTTTATATCCTTGAATTCAGATTCTTCTAATTTCTACTAGAAGGCCATCATTCGATTTTGTCAAACGCGGCCTAGATCAAAGTTCAAATGTTCTTCTATATAGATGCATGGACATGATCATTATTACACCTACCAGACGAAATCAATAATCCAAACATATCCACGCAATCTATATGCTTTAAACACTCATTTGGAACTTCAAATTAGGAATTTTGAGCGAGAAACTAATCGGAATGCATCGAAAGATTTCTGCTCGTACCTCTGTCATGGCTGAAAATGATTTTGATCAACTTCAGTTCCCGGAGAAGCAGAAAAAGTTTTCGAACGAGGTCAAATAATAACCCCTAACAAAATTATTACCCACGTTCTTCCCTATTTCCTATTGTACCAAACGACTGCGTTTTGACCGGAAAAAGACTTGGGCCTTTTGGCCCTTTTCTACCATTCTATTTGGGCAACAATTAGAATTCTCGGGTTAATCATGGCGATTACTCATAGGCCCTTCATTTTATTCACTATAATTCTTTATTAAGAAAATGTAAAACATTATTATTTTATTCACAATCCCTAAAATAAAAATGATTTTTTTATTGTCAAATTAAATCCTAAATTTTACTATAGATCAAATTCTTCGAACCCTCCTCAGCAAAATCCGAATTCGCCATTTCTCATCCCGGTGGCGAAAATGAGGTACAGCACACGCGTTTCCTCCTCCCGCCGCAAGAACCGGAAGGCTCACTTCACGGCGTTGTCGAGCGTGCGGTGCGTGCTGATGCGTCGAAGTACAACGCGCGGTCGATGCCGGTGCGCCTTTGTTCATGTCATCGGGTCGTCTTCCAAATCAATTGGCTGCACCTCATTTTCTTCATCCATTTGTCGTTGAAAACGTGCCGCCATTTCCTGATCTGCAGCTTCTTGTTGGGAATTGTGGAGCATCCTTCGTACTCCAATTCTTCAAGTTGCAGTTTGGGACCCTTTGAAATTCTTGTGTTGGAGATGGACTAGCCTCCCCAACATAGTAATATTTGCGGGTATCTTCGACGTCGGATATGAAGACACCAAGAGTCTTGCGAGGCCCTTACGAGAATTGGAAGCCCTTTCAAATGAAGTGAAAAAATTAATAGAGAAGAGAGAATGGTTGGTGGTACTTGGCAAAATAGAACAAGAACAAGAATAAGAACAAGAACAAGAACAAGAACAAGAACAAGAACAATAACAATTAACACAATATCGAGAGCTTTACAAATTAGAATGCTTGAGAATGAGAGGTAGGGAATAGAGTAGGAATTCGTGTGAAAAATGAAAATTTGAAAATCAATTTCTTGCGTATTCCTTTGTAGCCTCAACAAGGACCTATGTTCGTATTTGGCAGTATTCCAATAATGGAGCCTACTCTGTAAGTCGGCTTACTTTCTTGCACGCTCACTCACTCACAATTGATAATGACTTGACAGTATAAGGGACCTGGAAGATTATATGGAAACTTAATGCCCCGTCGAAGGTTAAGGTGTTTCTATGGTGAGCGGTCCGAAAAGCAATGGCAACGAAGGCTAAATGAAAAGATGCGGTATTGCACTCCATTGATTCAAGCAATGTCTTTAAGGAGCTGTTTCATGATCTGTTTTAATCATGTGATTGAAGGAGTGAGTAAATGTCGCGGGAAGAGGCCGGTGTGTAAGGGTTGGCATGAACATGATCTCCAGGAAGGATTACATTTGGAGTGGAAGGGAAGGGAATCTGGGGGTGAAGTTGTGGGAACCCCAACAATTAAACAATTGACGTGGCACCGATACACAGAAAGTCTACCTCCCTCTCACACTCCCTAGCCGCTGTCCCTACCCTCGCCGCCACGTCCTATTTCCTGCCGATTTCTCTGCCAACACTTTCTCTCTCTACGGTTTCTCCAATCATGGATCAATTTTTCCTCCTCATGCTATCAAACCTCCTCCACCTCCACAATTACCTCGACCCCACCAACTCCCCCCTACTCTCCTCCACCGCCCTCTCATCCTCCGCCGCCGACGCCACCTCCACCTCCGCCGCTCCGCTCCTCTTCTTCACCCTCGCCTCCGTCCTCTACTACCTCGCCTCCCACCCCCCGTCCAAAAAAAAGCCCAAGACCTCCTCCCCCGCCGCGATACCCCCCTCCGAATATTCCATCGCCGCCTTCCGAGCCCTCTCCACCGAGCACATTTGGGCGATGGAGGCCCCGCTCCGCGACGCCCAATGGCGATCCCTCTACGGCCTCTCCTACCCCGTCTTCACCACCGTCGTCGAGAAACTTAAACCCTACATTGCCCAATCCCAGCTCTCCCTCCCCTCCGATTACGCCGTCGCAATGGTCCTCTCCCGCCTCGCCCACGGTCTCAGCCTCAAAACCCTAGCCTCCCGATACGCCCTCGAACCCTACCTAATTTCCAAAATCACAAACATGGTCACCCGCCTCCTCGCCACCAAGCTCTACCCTGAATTCATCAAAATCCCCGTCGCTCGCCGCCGCCTCGTAGAAACAACACAGGGCTTTCAGGAGCTGACTCCCCTCCCAAATGTGTGCGGCGCCATTGATACAACCCCCGTTAAGCTTCACAAACTCAGCCCCGATGCGATCAACGCTTCCATGTATTATTGCAAATACGGGTTCCCATCAGTTCTATTGCAGGTTGTGGCCGATCACAAGAAGATATTTTGGGATGTCTGCGTGAAAGCCCCCGGAGGATACGATGATGCTGATCATTTTAGGGATAGTTTGCTGTATAATAAGCTGATTTCAAGCGACATTGTTTGGGATAAGGCTGTTAGCGTCAAGGGGCAGCCCGTGAGGCCATATATAGTCGGAGACTGGAGCTTCCCCTTGCTCTCATTCCTGCTGACGCCGTTCAGCTACAATAGGACGGGCAGCCCCGCCCAGAATGCATTTGATGAGGCGTTGATGAAGGGGCGTAAGGCAGTGGAGGAGGCAATTGGGTTGCTAAAGGGGAGGTGGAAGATTGTGCAGGACTTGAATGTGGGACTGGATCACGCTCCTCAAACAATCGTTGCTTGCTGCGTGTTGCACAATCTGTGTCAGGTTGCAAGGGAGCCCGAGCCAGAGCTGTGGAAGGAGCCGGAGGAAAATGGGCAGCCACCGAGGGTGCTGGAGAACGAGAAGTCGTGCTATTACTATGGGGAGAACTTGAGGCAGGTTTTGGCCGATGATCTTTATCAACGACTGTCATCAAGATGAGAGGAAATGGACCGCATTGTTATGCGGTAAATGTAAGATTACCGATCGTTGTATTACTAACACAGGTTAGGTTGTTATTGTGCCTTTTTCTTTTTTTTCTGTTTTGGTGGTAATAATATATGCTATAGTCCATATGATGAATTAGTCTGATTTTAGTCCCGAACTCACATTGGAAGATATGGATTAGGGAATGTCTCTTTTGTAAGTTGTTGCTAATACTGTGCTATTGCTCAACTGTGGTGCAGAATGAATTGCTTTCTTGGATAGCCTTTTCAATTGGTGTGCATGATGTTTGGGTTTTTACTAGTCTACTACCTCCGTTTCTATGGAACACTGCTGATAGGTCTATATACAATGGCAAAGGAACTGGCCTTGAGTACTCTATGAGTATTTATATCCCTAGTTGTTACATTCTTGAAATTTTCGATGACCTTCTCCGAATATAAATGGTGGCTAGATTGGCCTGAATCCTGATACCCGGTTCTTTGATTTCTTCTTCTTATTCGTCCTCCCATCACAGAAAAGAAAACAGAATCGAATGTACGAGGAAAGGAATATAGCTCTAGAAATGACTTGGGATTAGGGTTGAGCAATATACCATAAATTCGAATATCTGAACCGAAACAAACCAAAATTTGAAATTTGGTTCGTTTTTCTTTTTTTGGATTTCGGTTTGGTTTGGTTTGGTTTTGAGTTTTGGCGAATTTCAGTTTTTCGTTTCGGTTCGTATCGGTTTGGGCAAAAAACCGAATCAAAAATCGAATGCTCACCCCTACTTAGGATACCTTAGGATTCATTCCATTATTTTTTTTTAACCTTAGGATTCGTTCCTTGTTATATCTAGATGTGGTAATTGTCTTTGTGTTGTTTTTCTTGTTCGTTACCCGAAAAGAAACATACAATGTATGATACAGTTCAGAAATATAACCAAATGGTAGATTTGAATGCTATTTGCATCAAAAATCAGAATGTACATATACCATGCGTATGGTCATGAAACAAAAATTATAGAATTTTGAAGTGGCATAACTTAGTTCTCCACCTCTATCCAGAAAACGCTTCTGTACAGTATTGGTGTAGTTATGTTTGCTTTCTCGCCAATAACACAGAACTTTACTGATAAACGGGATCATACTAATAAATGAGGACTCAGGGACTGAAACACACGTGATGATTGGTTCTGGGCTGCAATTTTATACTAACCGTTGTTATCCAAAAACTCCCTTGTAGCTCTTACGGTGTCTTTGCAGGCAAGC
This sequence comes from Monilaria moniliformis, assembly GCA_034509125.1. Lineage (NCBI taxonomy): Eukaryota > Viridiplantae > Streptophyta > Magnoliopsida > Caryophyllales > Aizoaceae > Monilaria > Monilaria moniliformis. The sequence continues at coordinate 33,038 of JAYDZE010122144.1, forward strand.
ATGGGCGCAGGCTGTGCAGCAGTCTAAGGAAACCTTGCAAGGTGAGCTCCCCATCACTGTGTCTTATATACTCTTGCAGAACTGCATGGATTGGCACCGAAGGGCTAAGCCCGAGTTCCTGGTAAATTCGCATCAGTTAAAACTCATAGGAAAAGATGGCTTCTTGAAAATATAAGAAAAAAACCCGGCTTACTGATGCTAGTTCTTGAATGAGGATAGCCCTGTTTCCATCTTTCTCAAATATCTCATATGCAGATCGTGCTCGTTCTTCCCAGCCTTCGACTATCTCCATCTGATGGACAATTAATGCAGCTGCACAGAACTCATCACGGTGCATCTTTCTATATCCAAGCGCATTTAGCTGCAATTCAGAAGCATCTGCCCATAAATGCCTATCAAGAAAAACACGGCATATAAGAAAAAAAACAGCATTCTGTTGTTACCGGCTCAAGAAAATCCAGGATCCGGGACTCTTTCATTGCATCTGTCGCGCTTCTCATCAACGCCTGCAACAAACCAGAAAAGAACTGTGTTCAGCTCATGATTGAGAGGAAAGAGCAAGACGGCTGGCTTATGATATGAGTGCAGACCATTTTTATGGTCTCTAAAGTTATGCCTCCATTTGCATCTGGACACAGTAATCCAAATTGTTTCTCGAGGTAATAGAGCTCATCCGTTGTCAATACTTTCGACAAAGCCTGCAAGAATCGGGCAAATAGCGTCATTAATTTAACGAGTTCGAAAGCACCTAAACCGTGGATTGTAAGTAGATTTACACACCCTCAACGCAGCCCTGCGCAGAGGTGACGAGCGCATGTACACCCTCATGGGTCTAAACACATGAACGTCGAGCTGGAGCTGTACTTTCTCGTGATCTCGGAGCCATGGATGACCTGCAAAAGAAACGATCGGAGAGGGTCTGAGATGAGTAAAGGGAAGTTGCAGCATCTCTGAAATTAGAGGATTGACTCACATAAAGCCTGAGCAGCTGATATTCTACGGCTGGGATCTTTACATAACAGGCACCTTACAAAATCCTTCGACTCCGAAGACAACGATGGCCAAGGGTCGTCATCAAAATGCGGACTGGCTTTGAGAACTGCTCGGAAAATGCCGGACTCGGTACGAGCCCAGAACGGGCGGCTGCCGCATAATAGTATGTATGCGATCACACCTATGCTCCAAACGTCGGCCTCCGTGCCGTACGATCGGCGTAGAACTTCGGGCGCCACATAGTACGCGCTTCCGACGATCTCGTTGAGCTTTTGATCTGTGTGCATTGGTCATATAGTTGGATTCCCACCAAGAATCTCATACAAACAGATTAGCAAGATGTTGAGGAAGGGAGAATAAACCTGGTCTGATGATATCTGATAACCCAAAATCAATAGCTTTTATCTGAGAATCTTCATCTTTGGAGGAGAAGAGGAAATTCTGCACAATGATGATGTAGAATTGGAAGTGCACAAGTTTTGGAAAACCAAACAAGTTCATCTATACATTCTAAGTTACATGGACATCGATATAGAGTGAGTTCGTTACCTCTGGTTTAATATCGCGGTGGATCACTCCTTGGAGGTGGCAAAATGCTACGATGTTCAGAATCTGTACAATAATCGTCCTCGCGTAATCTTCTGTGAATTTCCCACCTCTAGTAAACAAGTCGAACATGTTAGGGCGCCCATCATGCTTACCAATCGCTACGAATTAAAAGCTCGAACGAAATAGTATAGAACCTTTGAAGTATCCTATTAAGGAGCTCTCCCCCTTCACACAATCTGCAGAAAAATACCTAGGGCTTTATTTAATGGGTTGGTGATCATGTACAAAACTTTCACAATTTTTATACCAGATGGATTTAGATCAGATTGAAAGGCAGTTAAAATTATTGTCAAAAACATTCAATGCTTACTCCATGACTATATAGACGTTGTCAGAATCTTCAAATGCATCGTGAAATTGCGCGAGATTAGGATGACCTGTCAATGCGCGCAATATCTTAACTTCGCGTCTAACATCTTCTATAGCAACAGCTGTTGTCATCTTCTCACCAAAACCATGTGAGAAAAGCAAGATTTGAATATCAAAGACGAGGAAAAGTTTAACACAAGTTGGTACAGGTAACAGAACAAAAGAAAAAAGCATTTCAACCACATGATTGTCCACTTTCAAATCTAGCGAGCACAAGAATGTGATCCTAGACTCTCCCAAAACTCTTGTCTAATTCAGGATCATGATGGTATTCCCAAGGCGAATACGATCACAATGTGTAACTATTCCTCCGGCTTGAGGTCTAAATACCACCATGGATCTATCTATGTCTCAGGGCAGGTGTTTGTCTCGTTCATCGGATGAGTTCATTATGTTTCGCGTTAGCTGCACTGTTTTCATCATTCAGATAAATTTTCTGTAATAGCCCAAAACCTCAATTCCTCATCAAACTCCAAACAAAGAAAACATGATGTCACTTCTACTTTTCCTCTTTGGGGCTGCATACCATACACTAAAATGACAGAGCATAAACCATATCTCAATAAGATTATACTGAAGATTATATGTGATGAGAAATTGTGGACCATAGAGTTGCCCCAATCATGTACCATCAGTGATAAGATGCAGCAAACCTATTTCTGAATCATAAACGTTATTGTTGAGCATTCAAGATGAATTACCTAAGTGGGCTCCAAAATTATCCAAGTCACATTAATCCATATACACTTTCAAATGAATAGGTACTAGACGTTTCTAAAAGAAATGAATTGTAATTAATCCATGACTATTCATCACCTAATTGATAATGCATTTAAGTATGACAGAAGTGTGTTGAATGAGACATGAACGGACAATCTCTGCTGCACTTTGAACTCTCTGTTCCACACCTATCCGACCCCCACACCCCCGCCTCATAACTATCGGAACATGACCTCAATTATTAGGCCTAAAAAATGGTGAATTCCCTCTCACCAATTTTAAATGGAAGAGAACTCAAAATGAATCATATGGGATTCATATTCATGTAAACATAATAATAACTCTATTATCACAGAGCAGATTTAAATAAAATCATGAACAAACCAACAATCTCAGACCTTATACTAGTTTACACATCAAGTAACAATCTTTTAGTGCATAAGAATTATAAAGTTAAACCTCAATAAGTGAATTGGACTCAATCTTTTTAGGCTCTCTTCTCTCTCTCTCTCTCTCGCACATAACATGCATAAAAATAAACTGACCTTGGACTTGGGAATGATCTTGACGGCGAGTTTATGACCTTTGAGGTCACCCTTCTTGGCAATGGCGGAGCAGGTATACCCAAAATGCCCCCGCCCCACCTCTTCTCCGATTTCGAACCTGCTCGCGAACTTCTTCGACAACCCAAAGCTCTTATCTAAACCCACCACCGCCGCCGCCTCATCCTCCTCCTCCCCTTCCGGTATCTCGGCCGCATTAGGCTTCATCGACGCGTGCCTCCTCAGCAGCGCCGCCATCAAGTGCTTCGCCGGCGACGGCGGGGGATTCGGCCTCCTCCGCGGCGTCTCCGCCGGTGTCATGCTTTCCGGCGGTTCCGAATGATCCGGTGCTTCTCTTCTGGCGTAGGGGTTGGGCTTGGGAAGTGGCTTCGAGGTGAAAATCCCCATGGCCGCGCCGCTTCAAGATTCCCGGCGGCGGCGGCGGGGGCGGAATAAGCTTTTTATTGTTCGAATTATGGTGATTGCATATTGAGCACAGGTACTATATTTTTTTATATATGAAAAAAAATATTGTGGGAGATATGAAATTTGTGTTGTATCGTTTGTTTATGTAGGGGAAGAGTATATAGTATTATTCTAGATGTATTTATATACATAATTTACATACCATATTCTACAAGGAATTCAACATCTTCCTCCGACAAGCTCTACGAGACTGGTTTTATTTTTTATATGATGGTATTGTATTTGATCTATTCCCTATTGGCTCAATCTAATTTTGTTCATAGAGTAAATAATTTACAGATAGATACACTTGTTGTAATATATAACTACGATTTTCAAAGTTTCGTAAACTGAGACACACACGTGTAGCGATGTAGGTATTTATATGTACTATCGTATTCAATTAAAATCTGGCATATGATGTGTTAGGAATTCATCTCAATCATTCAACAGGAATAGGATGATCTAGACGGTTGATAATACATTCGACAAGCAGTGGTATTATCGTCAATAACATCACCTATGAAATGCAACGACATTAGTACAATGTAATGCTAAATTACAATTATATCATGTTCTCTTTTAACAAATTCTATATAAAGCTAATTTTATATAGATATAATGTTATTTAAAAAGAAAATAATGCTAGTAACTCAACATACCATATTTGTAAAAATGTGAAAGATACATATAATAAGTCAAAATGTCATGTTAATACACAAATTTTAACAAATTCATGAATTGCATAAAAAAAAATTTATATGACAATGTATAGAATTTCAATTTGTTATAATTTTATCACAAAATATAATTTCTAAATTTGAAGCTGACATGAACACATGGGCTCATCGTCTGACAAACAATACTACTTTGTCTGGAACAACATGGTATTATTCGTTAGACGATGAGTCCACGTAGACAAATCTCAGCTTCCACGTTTTCAAATTTGGGAATTTCTAGTTTTGTGATTAAATCATAATAAATCAAAAGTATATATATCATCATACCGACTTTGTGTGTGTGTGTGTAATTCAAGAATTGACTGAAAATTTATTTATTTACGCGCCAATACCGCTATATCAAAAGACATATTTATTGGATCAAGTTACACTAATTCAAATAAACATAAATCTCGATTTTATTTTTAAAAAAATGTGACTTTTATGCTCACGAATATATAATTATAATTGATTTATGATTTAGACATTAATTTGAAGGACTATGCTGAGAAAACATGTATCCCTATTAACATTTTTACCATTTTAGGGACCGTTTGGTAAGTCTGATTAGCCCCAATTAAGAGAGTTATCACGGTTGACTTATGCGTTTGGTTGCCATGTCAATTTATTAGGACGGTCCGTGTTTTGTCATCGGCCCGGCCATAGCCCGCAAAAAAACTGATAATCAATCATATAAAGAATCGTCACCTACAGCTCATGAATTGACTACAAAAGAATAAAATTGTGGGGATTCCGAATAAGAGGTTTAAGGAAATTTTCATCACCGTAATTCTTGAAGCGTGTACTTGGCTAATGTGAAGAGGACGCCCCGTCGGACAAACCATGCGCCGGATCTCTAATTAGAGCTCGCAACGGGAACAAAGAATTATCGGGCGCCGATGTTAAGCGGAAGTATGCGGTTTCCAAATTTTCAAATACTGCTTCAGAGGATACTTTTGAAATAGGTAATTCCACTATTTAGTTGCTTCGCAAACTTGGTTATCAAACAAGCAACAACATAAACATGTGTTTCATCAATGTTAACCAAGCCCACGAACAAAGACTCACTATCTCGCCAAATCAAGTCACGCTATCCACTTTGTTATCTTTATATGTTGAATCACATCTACCCTACCAAACAAGCGCTTATATTACAGGCAAAATTATAAGTTATTATTTCAATTATGTCGAAAAAGTAAAGCTATTTGACTTTCACTTTGCTTACATCAATGTTCTATTAGCAAGTGGTACCATTATTGAAAGAAAAAAAATACATAGTTGCATATAATTTGTCAAATTTAAACAATAAAAAATCACAAGAGAATATCTATCAATTTGCATAAAAGAGATATCTAATCTCCCATCTGATAATATAGTGTATATTTTGTTATTTTTAGTATCTTCCTAAATTAATGCACACTTATTTCTATGCTATTTTTCTACACCAATTTTCTTATCTTTAATCCACATTTTCTCTATTTGTTTACAATTTTACCATACATAGTCCATCATTTCTCCGCACACAACAAACTCTAATTAATAAAGTGTGGCATTTTCTCCACTCACATTATATTCTACCTAATATCTATTAAATCTCGTGCCACAAACTATTGTGCACTATTTTGTGGGAAAAGGAAAGTATTAATTTATTATTGTTGCAAAGTTACATGTCTTTATACATAATTTCTCATTTAACGTATTAATAAGGTAGATTGAGAAACATGTATCCGAAAGGAATAGAATTGTTGTTCCTTGATTGATTCCATTCCTACGCTCCGTAACTACAAATAACATATAGAAATAGAATAAAATTATTTTGTATTACTAAATTATCCTTTATATTCTAATCAATTGAAGTATTATTTTGTCTCTCTCTCCATCTCTCTCTTGCACACACCAGTTTTCATTTCCCATCACAAATGCATTTTTTGGGAGCATAAATTTGTTAAGCTGTGCTTTTAATTTGAACTGACACAGTAGTAAGCAGTTCCATTTTCTTCTTGTTTGAGTCTTTCTACTTTGATTACACTTAAAAGAAAAAATAATATGTTTATTGTATAAAATTGATTTCTGATGAAATGATAAGGTTACTAGCAATCAACCATAGGAACTGAACTTGATGCTTCTTAATTGATATCCCGATCTATATTGTGACCAATGCATTTTTTTTTAATAAAGTTTATATTCATCTTATCGAGCAGGACGCTACTGATGCACAATGGAGACATTTCAGATAGAACTTCCCTATTATCACAGGTGTGTTCCGAGGAAGCTAAATTCGTAGAGAGAGAGAGAGAGAGATAGTAGTATTATGTAAGAAGAGATGCCCAAAATTTGAGAGTGAAATTGTGAAATCATAAAGTATAAAAGGGTAATTTTGTAAAAGAATAAAATTTTAAAAATAAGGAATAGCTAACACTATAGGTTGGGAGGAGTGACTATTCCTAATCTAATGAAAATGGTGATTCCAAATGAAATAACGAGTCATGCAAAAATTTCGTACCAAGCAAATGGAACGAAAATAGGAATAATCATTCAATTCCCAGCTACATTCTATCATATCAAGTAGAACCTTAGTTTTTTATTTGTAGCATATGTGGTTGCAGCCTTAGCTATCACATTCACATTATTAGTGTCCTGCTCCTTCAACATTGTCGCACATCCTTTGTTGTGGTTAACTTGCTTCTATTTTCTCCCCGTGATTAGTTTTCTAAATAAAGTCTTCTATTGTTAAAATTGTATATTAAAGAGTGAATAAATTAAATCTTTTATTTTTAATTATTGCTTAGAAAATTGGCAAATAAAAAAAATCTGCATTGATGGTAAGAGCAGAAATGGAAGTTTGACATTATCATTCTTAAGCAGATAACTACTTATCAGATGACACAGTTTATTTCTAAAGATGACACTTAATCGAAAAAGAACAGAGTGATGCCTCAATACTTACCTCAATACAAATACTACAAATGTTATATCTTTCATTCTATAAAACAAATCCAATACATATTTTTATTGAGATATATTTGGCAAATATATATATTTTTGTTTTATAGTCTCTAAAATTATAAATGTGGAGTCATAGAACTTTAATTTGTTTTACAATTTAGTGGTTAAATAGAGAAAAAAAAAATGTATTGTAAGTAAAGGCAAGATGCAAATTTATATTTTAGAGTAAAACAAGAGGATCCAAGTTAGAGGCTGAAGATACTCGTCAGAGACAGACATTAAACATATAATTTCAAGGAAAAATCCAAAAGGAGTGCTGTCAGAAATTCACCAACTGCATCAGCAATTATTACATCAAACACTCAAATTTAGACGTATCTTTTTTCAAACAATTAACTTGAATACAAACCATAATTATCGAATTGGAGAGTGGCATGTAAATACATGGTATTCTGACGTAAGATATTCGTAGATTATAGTAGAGATATAGTTAGTGCTATTCATTCATTTACTCTATCTGTTTTAAAAGAATCTCAATTGGATCAATCCATTCAATTTCAGTCTATTTTTAATTTGAATTTATTGTTTTTTTTTCGAACTAAAATAGTTTGGTTCTTACTCTGATTTACTCAGTTTCGGATAGGCCGCCGGGCCAGAATGTTTATGAAAAAAATTAACGTATATAAATTTTTTTTATAACTATTTTCTTGTAATAAAAAATAGATAGTATTTTTTTAATTAATAAATTACATTAGGAAACCAAAGGTAATGATTTTTAATCTTTGTGTCAGAATCTTTTTATTCAGCATTTAAGAACATTAAATCGATTTGTCAAGCATAAAAATCTTAGTCTCTCCGTCCCTTATAAATGTGATCACGCTTTTTTCGGCATGAATTTTAATAAATGATAGATAAGTGTTTAGATTAGTGGAAGAAAAGGTTCATATTTGTTGTAGGGATCTTATGTTTAATTTTAAATATTAGATAAGTGTGTGAGTCATGCTTGATTTTTGTGTATATAAATTGATATAATGAAAGTAATAAAATATAATGAGATAGTAATGGGGTAGTTTTTAGAAGTGGAAGTGCACATTTTTGAGAAACAGACTAAAATGGCAAAATAAGCACAATTATAAGGGATATGTGGAATATTCTCAAATTAAAAAACAAAGAATAAGAAAAAATTGATTAATTGGGTCAATCCATTGGGTTTTCAGGCTAACCCACTCGGTCTCGGGCTATTTTCGACCCGGGCCACTCGAGTTTTTTTTAATCTCAGACTAAAATATTCCGGCCCTAATCTTTTTTCTCGATTCATTTGGTCTGGCTTGTCGGTTTCAAACTAAATTAGCATCCTTACCGGTGGGGGATCAGGGTCCAATCTCTACTCCCTTCCTTGGTTCCAAAAAAAAAAGGCCTTAAAATATAATCGACTAAATATTGCAAGAATACATTGTCTCAAATATGATAAATTGCGTCGTTTTTTTTTTGTTTTTATCATTTGGTTTTGTGAAATAAAATACTTTGTTTAACTAGCATTTAGTTTTATAAACTAATATTTTATTTTATTTTTGTATTTCATTTGCACCATGTCAAAACCACATTTGTTTATGAATCGACCATTTATCCTTATTGTACTATATACTGTAATTATTTATAAAATCTTTTGTCTTTAAGAATCGATAGCATAGATTTATTAGGTTTACAGCTAACACTTTTCATTTTCCCTCGAAATGTTGTAGTTTTGCCTTATTTTGGCTTTTTATTTCACGTAAAAGTATTTCTGAAGTTGTTTTGTACGCAAAAGCAAAAATGGGGGGCGGACAAAGAATATTAAAGACAAGGACAAGTAAAGCCAATTTCTGGAAAATGACAAATGTGATTTACCTAATCCACAATCAGCATGTGGATATAAACCAAACAACCAGCACAAAAGTTGCGACATACACTTATTCTCTGTAAATATGATTACATTGAATATTGTCTTCCACATGCAATAAGATAAAGCAAACTGAAAACAACCTCAATTACGCCTTCTTTCTCAATTTATTACTAATATATTGTCTCCTTTTCATTCTGGGCTGGAGCCTGGAGGTGTTGTAAAATAATTTTAAACGAACGTATGAAAATTATGAATAAAATGAAAAAGGTAATTACGATACATAAATATGTGTATACTATAGAATGATGATCTTATTTTGGATAATGATATTTTTGGGAGATCATCTGATGGTGAGGCTAATAAAGATAACCTAGATTCATATCTAATAACATTTTTATAATTATGTTGTTATTTGATTATGTTTTAATCCAAATTTCGACCCGATGAGATACTATCATACAAGACTCCCCCAATAAACAAAAGAATAATAAATAAAATGAATATCTAGCATATGTTCATGCAGCATACCACATGATGGGATCCATCACAATTCACAGCCAAGAGTGGTAGTAAGGTTGAAATCAAATTTTCCTTAAATTTCAAATATGGTTAATAGATCTTCTCAAAATTATTTTATATCCTTAACTGTCATAAAATAATTGCCTCAGTCAGTATCAAAGAAAAAATATGTGAAAACGATGAAACAATCGACTTCACGTTCAATCCACCAAGAGTGGTCTCTCCCTCTTTGGAAAAGTATAAATCAACGAAATACCCCTCCCAATTCTCTCATGCCATCAATTTGCCTTTGACCACTATTTCACAAGGGTACAAACTTCTTTGCTCTCCGTATTTCAATTTAACACGTATTTCTCACCATATTAGTTGTTGATAAAAATCCCTCAAGCTACATGATTAGCTGCAGAGATAGATGACCAAACACAACATTAAGATAGAGGACTGCCAGCAACAACTCAGTGTGCATCATCACGACAAAGTTTTTCATGATACGGTGATGGACATGTGTGATGGAAAGCGCCTACACAACAGATAGCAAAGTATCAATCATTCTTAACAGATGCAATAAGGTATAACGCCATAGATGATGCTACAGCGTATTATGTGCACTGATTTTGACAACATGGGAAAGAATATATGAACTGAATGGGTATGTAGATACCAAGGTCACAGCATCGGCTGAAGTAGTGAAGTTAAAGGTAGCAACGGCATTGTAAGAGGTTCTCAGGCTGAATCCTTACAACTTTCCTATACTTGAACTAGACTCTGCAAGAGATAACAAGCCTCAGTTGTTAGTAAAGGCAGAAGAAGGTCATATTGGAAATAAACAAAAAGAGACCATTATCAGGAGCACTTGGAGCCCATTTAAAGCAGTACAATGAGCAACTCGAGAAAACAGGAAAATATGAATGGTTGCAAGCGGATAAGAAATTGGAGTAACAAGTTCTTCATTACCTAAAATCAGATAACCACTTGGAATGACAACATATTATAGTTGTCGAGAAGTGTAAAGTTGTAATGTTATTGGCCCTTTGACCTTTACTGGCACAAAACTGCTGATAGTACAACAAACTCACCATAACATAACGGCAATCAGAAACTCTTCCCGAATATAATTTACATATTTTTTAGGAATGGCCACATCAACATGTACTGCTCAAGAGCAACAGCAAGTCATTTAAATTAAGTTCAAGCCATGATAGTCCCATTTTATACCAACTACTTTTTTTTTTTTTTCCATATAGCATTCTTTTTCTTATAATTTTGGTCCTAGATGAACACTTAACTTTATTGCAAGCTTGTAAGAAAGGAAAGCAGCATGGTTTTCATGGATGAACAACTCATTCAGGCGCATATAACCAAGAAAGGGAGGAAAATTATCATGGTTCTCGCACAACATGAATCATTCATACATTTGAATCTATCCAAAAACTAGTCCAAAATTCAAGCCAAATCAAATGCAAACCATATATTGCTCTTACCGCAGAACTTCAGAGACTTCCTATGCCAGTCCTCACATTCTAAATTATCAATAATGATTAAAAAATGAATCTTACTGGTTCAGATGAACACTTTTTGAGCTGTTATCCCCTGCTAGGCATATATGCCGTTTGAACAACAGTACAATCATGTAAGAAGAATCAGAAATCTCCATACCTGGTATTGGTTAAATCAAGTGCTCTCGTTTAAGACAATGTTTGGGTCTTCTTCATCAGAATCAAATTCAACCTGTGGAAAAATGATGCATCAAACAATGTACAATATGAGCAATTCTCTTTGCCAAAACTCACATTGACAACTATGTAAATCCAAAAAGTGAAATGTAAACCCAAACATCAAAATATCAAGCTCCAGCCAAACGAAAGAACTAACATTTTCATCCTTGAACCATCTACCGTGGCAATCACGTTTCCAGCCAGCAGCCGTGAACTTGAGTTCCCTCTCTTGGCGTAGTCGATAATTCAATGGCTGCACCTCTCTAACAACTCCCTTTAGCTTTGGTTCAACTACGACGGGATCAGCATTGCTGCCATTATTTCCAACACACGGCCTCCCCAAATTAGCAACTGTCGGTTTCACCTCCGGTGGAGCAACTTTGCCAGAAATTACTTCCAATACAGCCTTTCGTGCTTGCTCAATCAAAGGCTTGCTGGTTGATTTCAACTGCTTAGTTCCAGTATTTGCAGGAGCTTTAGCGCTAACACAATCCGACAACGCTAATTGTTTCTTAACTTCTTCTTGCTTAGCCAATTCTCTGTTTTTACGCCTCAGCTCGGCAGCTTGATGGCGTGAGCCGCTCACATGCGTCTGTACGCAAAACCATACAGCTTTTTTGCATCAGAATACTTTTGATCAACCTTAATTCCTACAGCTCCCGATTATAAAACAATGCAAACTTTTGAAAAGATATAATCATTCGCAAAATCGTTTTGATTTTCAGATATTAACTTCTCAAAAACAAAACCGAATAATCTGGGATTTTTACTCTTTGGATAAATAAATTCAAAACTTAATTAGGGTTGTGAGAATTCTCACCGAGAGCATGGTGGGGGAGTCGAGAACGGGATTGCTAGGGCAAACGAGACAGGCAAACTTGCCGTTGGAAAGTTTCTTATAAATAGATGAACCGATGCCTTCGATCATCAAATCGTCGACTTTTCGCTTCCGGTGTTGCGCCTCCCGCGCCCAGCTATCGCCGCCGTAAACGCTCATCTCAAAATCACTCTGTAAATCCCCAGAGCAAAATTTCTGTACAATCTCCGGTATGAATGATCTATTCTGATCGAAAATTGCAACAAACGATCTCGTCTCAGTTCAGGCAGCGACTCGAATATCTCGCAAAATCCCTTCCGCTGCCACAACACTGTAGTTCATCAACTAAAAGATTGAATTGTCTAATTTCGCTCCTCTTTTGAGATACGTATATTAACACAATTTATTTACTACTATATTTTATAAAGGTTAGTTAAATAGACACATGACTGATGAGTGCCTATAATTATGTATGAATAATTTCCAACATAATTTGATTTTTTTTTTATATTTTTGTGTTGAAAGAATCCAACATAATGTGATAGGAATTTTATTAAGAAGACATATAATTTAATTTTCGTTTAATAAAGAAAATAGACTATATGTTTGAGACAAACATAAACGGAATATCAATTTTTTATTTGGGATAACTGCTGTAACTACAACTTTGTACCTTTCCTGAAATTGCACAACCTAAAAATAAACGAAATTGCACATGAAATTGAATTTTTCTAAATTGAATTTGATATGACAATTGAAGCTATCTCTTTATAATTTCATAAAAATATAATAACTAGTAAAAATAAAAATAAAATAGATCCGCTCATCATGCCATATGACACACATTCTCTCTTCCATCTTATCCCGACTCACATACTCATACTCTCTCTACTCTCTCTCCCCCCTCCCATCTCTATCTTTTTTCACCCCCCCTCCAAACACCGAGACCGCATTTCCGGCCCAACTTTTTCGAAAGGGCTCGTACCCGAGATGGGTCATGCCCGAAACTTCTGGAGAGAACCAGTGGTGGACGTAGGGGGTTGGGAGTGGGCGACCGACCCATCTAATGACTTATTTTAGAATAGTTAATTAGCTACAAAAAGTATGTCGGTTACTTTGAGAGTTAACTGACAAACATGCCTATAAATAGGCATTAGATATCAAAAAGTAGTTGAAGTAGAGAGAGAACTAAGGTACGTCACTTAAGTCCAAATCCTCTTAAGTTATTTGTATCTTTTCGCTTCCATCTTAGAAATATAGTTGATGTTTTTTGTTTATAAGTTATTTTAGTTGCCTTTTTCCATTTTTATTTATTTATTGATCTTGGATTATATAGATACCCAACAAGTGGTAACAGAGCGAGGTTGTGGTGTTAGTTGTTGGAGCCGTGGTGTTTTTTGGTGTTCATTTATAGGTTAAGAGTATATTGTTACTCTGACGGAATTGACAGTCGATGACTGTTGTTGAAACAAGATTCATAATCAGGGATTATGAACGTGATTGATTAGGGACCTTCATGTATTGGTTAAGTGCAAGGAACACCAGTACCTTATGGAAGATTTTTCTGGGGTTGCTAATAGCATCGAAAAGCTGAATAGCAACAATTATGGGAATTTGAGTACCCGTATGAGGTATTATCTCATGGTCAAGACTTATGGGATGTCGTTGGAGGAGATAACACTACACCACCAGTTGGCGGCGTGAAAGCTCTGAAAGAGTGGGAGATCAAATGCGTGAATGCGATGTATGTGCTAACGGTTGCAGTGGAAGATGAGCAAATACAACGGATTAAGTCAGCTAAAACACCAAATGAAGCGTGGGACATTCTCAAGACTCTCAAGACTACTTTTGCCAAGAAGAATGAGGCAAAGCTGCAACGCTTGGAAAATGAGTTATTCTCAATCTTGCAACAGAACCTCATTGTAAGTCAATATTTTTCAAAAGTAAAATCTTTATGTGAGGAGATTTCAAAATTAAACCCTGATAACGAGATCAACGAGACAAGGATGAGGGGATTATCATACATGGTCTAAGACCTAAATTTAAGGGTCTTGTGACTGCTACCCGTGGTTGGGCTACAACCAACTTTGGACGAGTTAGAAAATATATTGTCCAATGAAGAAACTTTGGATGACAAAACATCCAAAGTAGCTTTGCAGGATGAGGATGAAGCTCTCTTCTCTAAAAAGAGAAGACTTCAAAACGGTGCGAGGTTTGATGATGAAAAAGAAATGAGCGGTCAACGAGGATGGAGAAAGCACAAGTGAAGACCATCACAACAAAGGGGAGCAAGGACAAGTCAAAGAAAAGACGTCCGACGTGAAAATGTTCGTTGCTATAACTGCAACAAGAAGGGACATTATGCCTGAGATTGCCGGAGTAAGCGAGTAGAAGGAAACATGGCAACATCTATCCAGAACGAGCAACAAAGTGAAGAAGAATAAGATATTCACGGTACCTATGTTCAGGAAGAAGAATATTCGCCACCAAAGTAAGCCGAGAAGACAATAAAAAGTCATGAACACGAGCCATCGCTAATTTCTCTAAGTGATAGAATCAACTGTGATAATGATTGGATAGTTGATTCTGGATGTTCTAACCACATGACGGGCGACAAAGAAAAGTTATCGGACGTATCTGATTATAATGGAGGTCGTGTTGTAGTCCCAACAAACAACACGCGATTGCCAATAGCTCACATTGAGAAGACAACCATTGTTCCTCGTTCGAGTAAAGATGAAATGGAGTTGCATAAGGTTTATCATGTGCCAGGGATGAAGAAGAACTTGTTGTCCGTGTCACAAATAGCAAGTTCTGGCAAATATGTGGTGCTCAGGCCTAATAATGTTAAGGTTTATCGCAACCTTAAAGTAATTGGGATCCAGTCATGGAAGGACGACGAATAGAATCAATCTACGTCATGACATCGCAAGAAGCTTGCGTTGACAAAACAAGCAAAACTGAGACAGTTGACCTATGGCAAGCTCGTCTGGGACATATCAGTTATCACAAACTTAAGGTGATGATGAAAAAGTCTATGCTTAAGGGTCTTCCCCAGATAGAATGTCAAGAAGAAACCATATGTGCAGGATGCCAGTATGGGAAAACTCACCAACTTCCATATGAAGAGTCAAAGTATAGAGCCAAGGTGCCATTGGAATTAATACACTCAGATATTCTTGGACGAATCAAGCAACCGACGAATGGTAACAAGAGGTACATGATTACGTTCATTGATGACTATTCAAGATATGTTTGGGTAGACTTCTTAGCTGAGAAGTCAGAAGCTTTTGAAATATTCAAAGCTTTCAGAGAAAAAGTGGAAAAAGAAATTGGGAAAAAAATTAAATGTCTTCATAGCAACAATGGAGGAGAGTACACGTCTGACGAATTCACTAACTACTGTCAAGAGCAAGGCATTCGAAGACAATTTACTTGTCCAAGAACCCCACAACAAAATGGAGTCACTGAAAGGAAGAATCGACATTTGGTGGAGATATGCAGAAGTTTGTTGCATGCGAAGAATGTGCCAGCAAGATTTTGGGCAGAATGCATGAAGACAGTGGTGTATATCACCAACAGTCCGTTCCAAAAATTATGGAACGTCAAACCAACTGGAAGTCAACTTCGCGTATTTGGTTGTGTGTGCTATGTTTTCATTCCAGATGAACTTCGGAGCAAGTTCGACAAAAAGGCACTACCTTGCATATACATTGGGTATGACGAGCAAAGAAAAGGATGGAGATGTTGTGATCCTACAACTAACAAATACCATGTGTCACAAAATGTGATCTTTGATGAGGCATCGTATTGGTGATCACCTCAAGCAACTCTGCTGCCAGACTCCAAAGAAATTAAAGAAAAAGTTGGAAAGAAAATAGGAGTAGACGAGCTAACTCCAGAGAAAGATCAAGCAAAGTCATCTGAAATCCAAGAGAAATCGAAGAGCCCATGGAAGATAGGCGCATACGAACAAAGACATGCAGATGAAAGAGAAAATGATACAGATTTCCCTCCACTACGGAGATCAGGTTGAGAAAAATGGCCTAATCCAAAATATGTAAATGCTACTATAGCAGAGATTGAAGAGCCAAAAACTTATGAAGAAGCATCAGAGAAGATGGAGTGGACAATTGCGATGGTAGAAGAAACTGCTGCTCTGGAGCAAAATCAGACCTGGGAGTTAGTACCAAAACCAAGAAATGTGAAACCTATCTCTTGTAAATGGGTCTATAAAATCAAGACTCGTCCAGATGGATCAATTGAGCGATACAAAGTAAGATTAGTCGCTCGTGGATTTTCTCAGCAGTACGGATTGGACTATGATGAGATAATTAGTCCAGTTGCCATGATTACTACTGTGCGTGTATTGCTAGCTTTAGCAGCTAGTAAGTTATGGCCTTTATGGCAGATGGATGTGAAGAATGCATTCTTACACGACGAAGTTGATCGAGAAATTTATATGGAGCAACCACCAGGGTTCAGAAGTCGTGAGAAACCTAATTACGTGTGCAAGCTAAAGAAAGCTCTTTATGGCCTGAAACAAGCACCAAAGGCATGGTATGGTAAAATAGCTGAATTTCTTGTCAAGAGTGGATACGCTATGACACCAGCGGATTCCAATTTATTTGTAAAGAATCGAGATGGAAGACTAGTCATAGTGCTAGTGTATGTTGATCATTTGATAGTCACGGGTGACAATATTGAGAAGATTCAATTCATTCGAGAGAACTTGGCTACTCGTTTGAAGATGAAAGAGCTCGAAAAACTCAAACACTTTCTTGGTTTGGAGATAGAAGAAACCGAGGAAGATTTGTTTCTCGGACAATAAAAGTATGCAAGAGATTTGTTGAAGAGGTTCAGAATGATGGAATGCAAGTCGATATCTACTCCAATGGATGCTAATGTCAAGTTGTGTGCTCATGAAGGGAATAATCTGGAAAAGCAACTATGTATAGACAATTAGTGGAAAGTTTAATCTATCTCACTATGACATGGCCGGATATTTCCTTGGCAGTTGGAGTAGTCAGCCGATTTATGCAGAATCCCAAGAAACCTCACTTGGAAGCAGTTCGAAGAATATTGAGATATTTTAAGAGTACGATCGACTATGGGATTATATACAAAAATGGTGAAATTACGAAGCTGGAAAGATATTGTGATGCTGACTATGCAGGAGATCACGACACACTGCGATCAACAACAGGTTATGCATTTAGTCTCAGTTTAGGAGTAATCTCTTGGTGCAGCAAAAGACAAACAACAATATCACTTTCCACAACAGAAGCTGAGTATCGGGCAGCAGCTGCAGTAGCTCAGGAGAGTGGTTGACTATCACAACTTATGAAGGATCTGCATCAATCCATAGACTATTCAATTTCCTTAAACTGTGATAGTCATTTTCAGCTATACAATTGGTTGGGAATCTAGTGTTTCATGCAAGAACAAAACAAATCGAAGTTCACTATCACTTTATTAGGGAGAAGGTTCTGCAAAGAGAGATTGAAATGAAGTATATCAAGACATAGCATCAACCATCTGATATTTTTACGAAGAGTTTGAGCACCGATAAGCATGAAGATTTTCGTCAACAATTATAAATAATCAAGAAAGAGAAAGTCGGTGTCGGGGGGGAGTATTGAAGAAACATGCTCCACCAACTTATAAGAAGAGCTAAGAAAATGACAAGATCATAGTGAACTTCTCAACAAAGAAAAAAATAGATACTGGGCATTATAAAATTATTAGATATAGCTAGAATTCTCTAGCTTATTTGTGTCGGCCCTCAACCGACTTTGTATAGGAGATAGGAGTATGTAGATAAATCTAGAATAGTTAATTAGCTACAAAAAGTATGTTGGTTACTTTGAGAGTTAATCGACAAAACATGTGTATAAATAAGCATTAGATATAAAAAAGTAGTTGAAGCAGAGAGAGAACTAAGGTACGCCACTTAAGTCCAAATCCTTTTAAGTTATTTGTATATTTTCGCTTCCATCTTAGAAATTTAGTTGGTGTTTTTTGTTTGTAAGTTATTTTAGTTGCCTTTTCCCGTTGTTATTTATTTATTGATCTTGGATTATATTAATACCCAACATCAAAGCCATTCTCGTTGGCTATTTTCCAATCGTGGTACTCTTTGTGAAGGACGTGCACATTGTTTTTTTTTTTTTTTTTTTTTTTTTTTTTTTTTTTTTTAAGAACTCAAAGAAAGCTCATATTTATACGGAGCCTTTGCTAATTTTGTAATTTTGGGCAGACATGTTTAGAGGGAAATTTGAGTCCCTCTATAATTTTGGCAGCAAATTTTCGAAACTTCATTTCTGTCTTTGTAATTTGGCTTATTGTCTATGCATTTGTTCTCAAAATGGAACATTGGGTCCCAAGTCACTTTATGTTTAAGGCAACGTATGATTTCTCTCTCCTACTTTTCCTTAATTCACTTACATAATTATTAAAGTAGTGGGCTACCCCCTTTTATACTTTAAACACTGCCTTCTTAATCTTCGTGTCCAATTTTTGTGAAAGTTTATTAATGAAACAAAGAAAGTACTATTTATAAGGTACACGACTGTTTTAAATCTAGTATATGTAAGCACTTTTAAAGCCATTCATCTTACTAATTGCATCTTTCAATAGACGCCCATGAGCAATGGACGGACCCCCTCCTATCCGAACAAAACGTATACAAATCTCTCAATTCTATCACATATTACTAAAATGTACGACGCAATATCACATTTTCTTGAACAATATCCAAATTTATCAACAGCGGGAACTTGCATTTGGATGTACGTCTCATCAATAATCTTAAAAAAACTATAAGAAAATGAATTACTAGTTAAGTCCTCGTACACCTCAAAAGAAATACTTCTAATTTCTCTAGAAAGGACTCACTAGTCTTACTTGAAAATATTTTCATGAACTATCTTCAGAACTCTCCTCAAACTGCTTGGGGTGTGACTAACATGTATTAATGCATAATCATGATAGCCTGCAAGATATTTTAATGTATTTATGGTGAAATTTTATTACTCCAATCTTAGCATGATAGACTATATCATTTAATAAAATAGATATGTTCTTAAATGGAAACATATCTTGATGATTATAGTTTATCATACACAATCTACTAAAACAACAATGATCCATACGAAACATATTAAATGCAAACAACATCACTAGTTTCAATGAGATTGTGCAAGAATTAATTTTAGTATCAAACGTTTTGATAGATTTAATGGCCACTTCAACAATCAATTTGCCACGTCGGTTTCGATTTGGTGATTGTGGAAAATTAGCAACAATAACAAAGTTCATAATTTTTGCGACCAAATTTTAATTTCGTGGAAAAATCAAAAATTTGCCATAATTCGTGATATTAGTGATCAAATACCCTTAAGCTATACATAATTTGAGTTTTGTCTTCACTTAATACAAAATAGCCTCTTTCCAGTAGAAATAATAAGTAAACAATAACACAGCATAACATGAATTTTGCCACATCAAATGATACCAGAACAGAACAGGGTCACAAGTACTTTCTCGTATTACTCCAAACTCCAAACTCCAAACCCACTCATGGCAAAAGAAAAACCCATGGAGCACTTTTTTATATTAACAAAACAGGAGCTTTTATATGATCACTTAAAACAATTATACATAACATTCATCTCGGTGTTTCTTCTATTATTAAATCTTTTTTTTTTTTTTTTTCTTGTGTCGGAAAGTGGCCTTAAATTACCAATCTACCACTATCCCGAATTCATGGGCTGCTACGAGTTTTTGGCGCAAACCAAAACCTTAGCCCAAACCCTTTTTATATCATCTCAGTAATACCCAGCCCGCTAATATTTTAAATTTCCAAATCACGAATCATCACCGCCACATCTCTCTCTCTCTCTCTCCGATCGGCGGAACAAGATGGCACCGGCGAAGGCGGCGGCGCGTAAAATATCACAGAAAGCGTTCGACGAAATGGTGGAGGAAAACATAGACGACCTCGGCATGGATCCGGCCGAAGCTCTCAACGACGCTATCCAGACACTCACTCTTCAAGGCGTCGATCTATCCGGTTTCTATCTCCGACCACACTCAGATTTCTTCACTAGCTGCAGAACGACATTTCTCATTATTATTATTTTCATTTTTATCCAGGTATTGTGACCTCCGTACCGGGAGAAAGCAATCCGGTTATCGAGTGTTTGGGGAAATTGAGAGAGGACAAGTCATTGCCGGAAACTGTAGAATTATTGGATGAGTTGAGCGTTCTGTGCGGAGATAAAGAATCGGGAAACGCGGCCATTGCGGCCAAAAATGGAGCGGTGGAGTTGATTGTTTCTGCTTGTGCAAAGCTCCGAGACGAGCATCGCCGGGGTTTGGCTTCAGGTTTAAAGGCCTTGGCTTCCGTTATTCATGGTATAGACTTCTCTGCCGTTGTGTTTGATATAAAGGAACCGAACTATAATGAAATACAAAAATAATAATTATGTTTCAAGTTTCGGTAGAGTTTTCTAGTTCTATGCAATTTTATGAGCTTAATCTTGTAGATCCAAACGATCCACAAGCATTATTGATAGCAGACACTTACCTCTCGGAATTCACTTAATTTGGACTTAAATATACACTGATAATATGTTTGAATATTACTCCCTGGACTAAGCTCCTCAAGATCAACACTGTGGTAGCACAATATAAGTGGACGTAATAGATTCACATCTGTTATCTACTCCAAGGGCATAATATGGATTGAGTTGTAAAAGGAAATATTACACTATGGATTAGGTTTTTTTTTTGCAGTTTTTAGTATGCTGTTTCATACAGAAATAGTTCAAAAGTTTCTGTTTCATATTATCATATATGTTATGCGATAAATCTTTTTTTGCTTTACAGACTTAATCTATTGTTTTTTGGACTGAACGAGATATTTCTGCAGACTAATTTTCAGATCCACATCAGCAATATGTTATGTTGTGGACAATACTGAAAAAAATTGGCTTACAACGATGGGAAGGAAATATCTTATAACTGTGCTGTTTTTGTGCAGATCTCCAGACTACTGAAATATTTAAGGAGAATGGAGGCCCAAAGATAGTTGTAGGTATCCTGAGCAATGAAAGAGAAGACGTGAAAATCTTAGATAGTTGTTTCTCAGTTGTTACTGCAGCTGCAACTGGAAATGAAGTTCTCAAAGAATCGTTCATGGACATGAAAATTGATGAATTAATATTCCAGATTCTAAAAGAACACAATGGAGGGAGCATTCCGAACATATATAATGCTATACATGTCATCTTATCGTCTGATGACAATCGTGTTCTAGCCTCACAAGTAAGTCGAATTTTGGTGGAAGTTTACTTGCCAGACAAGAAAGCTCAATGATTGTTTCACACTGACTATAATGGAGAACTCTAGAGGGTTAAATAAGGCTGATGATGCTTTTCTCTGCAGCTTTATTTTTTATTGCTAACAACAATTTCAGGAGCTAGTGACTGATTCTATATTTTATGATTTTGCTTACCATCCTGGTATTCTATACATTCATTTCAGGTTTTTGGTTATGCTCGAAAGTTCTCAAAGTTGGGAATTGCAGAAGTTCTTGTAGATTCACTCCGTGAAGGACTTAGTTCCCCCTGTCTAATATCAGCTAGCGTAGCTCTGAAAGCTGTGGCTGTGAATGTAAGAGTGTGCCTGATTCTTTCTTTTGTTTTTATTAACATATCACCGAAACAAGATGCAGCTGCATCATGTG
Organism: Monilaria moniliformis; assembly: GCA_034509125.1. NCBI lineage: Eukaryota > Viridiplantae > Streptophyta > Magnoliopsida > Caryophyllales > Aizoaceae > Monilaria > Monilaria moniliformis. The sequence continues at coordinate 55,085 of JAYDZE010122144.1, forward strand.
GCATGTAACTCATGTTTAATATTGTCAAAAGGGCTGAAGGTTTTCATGTTGTGGTCGTCCTTGTTTCGAGGTACCACTAGCATGAATTCCAAATACATTACATTAAATGAAAAATTTTTGTTCCTTCTTCAAGCAGTTGACTTCATTTAAAGAGTCAATTCTTACCTCTCCCCCTCTCCCAACTCAAAAAAAAAGAAAAAGAAAAATTTTTGATCTCAAAATCTAGTTCTTTAAAAACCCCTTAGATTGAACCAAGAATATGGCTTCTGGTTTTAAGAAGCAGAAAGATAGGATACCTTATGTTGAATTTTAACATTTATCTTATTCACTCTTAGTTGTCTATTATTGCAGGACGAGATTTGCAGGTCCGTTTCTCATGTTGGGGGTATAGATGTGATTCTAAGGTGCCTTGATGATAGTGGTATGCAGGGCAACAGTGCTGCAGCAAGAGCTCTGTGCTCTTTGTTGTCTAAGGTGCAAACTGAATTTCACCATACATGACTATATGAGTAGTAATCATTCAATGCCAGGGGCATTAGATATTGTTGTTGGACTGGCATAATGTCCTATGTACAACTGGAAATATATTAAAAAACCTAAATGGAAAATCATGTAGCATTATTTATGAAAGGTAATATATACATACTCTTTAACTCCATATTAACTGAAGAGGATTAGTTATGCAAGTGCCTGAGCTTTTTGGTACTTGTATTGCCAGTTTGCCACCCTTGTTCATTCTAATTGTTTATCTTCATTCGCATCAGTGCACATCATGCATCAGTCTATGATTACATTTTAGTAGGATAGCTTTAGCAATCATCATTTGTATTTGATAGTCTAGTAGTTCTAACTATGCTAATTCAGTACTCCATGCTTATGGTGCTGCAAATGTTTCCTCCTGTTCTGTTCTCACAGGTAGTTTTAGGCATCTTTGTATGTACAGCATATCCTGTTGGTACCCCAATTTGATTGCCATTTTAGTGATATTTTTTTCTCCTTTTAAAGAAGAAGATTAATAATGGTTCCCCATTTACCCCTATCGCCGTGGTGATTTGAATCTCCGACCTATTTCTGATATATATGATCTTTGTCGGACTCCAGGATTATTCCTCACTAATGTTGCATAAATTCTTTTCATGTCTTGGTCCATCTTCAGTTTGGTGGATCCTGTACAGTTCTGTGCTGGTCTGGAACTTTGAAGAATGTCTAATATAATGTGTTTGATTAGCTTGCAGGAAGTGATGTAAATAAGAACCTTATTGTTGAAAAGGGAGGCACAGATAAGCTTGTTAATCTTTCAGCGAGATTCTCAGATGATCCTTTGGTGCTGCAAGAGGTAAGCTTACAGCTTGCTGCCATGGAAAAAAATGCTTGAACCCCATATATCTGTAGTACTAATACTAGCATTCTCTCGTCTTTTGGTACTGGTTGGGCTGAAAGCTTTTGACTATATAATAATTAGTTGTTGATTGTTCCTAGAGTAGCACCCATGCTTGGATAGATACGGCAATAAATTAGTAATTTCTAAAAAGTATATTAATATATGTAACATATTTATAATTACACTTGCCAATAGTCTTTTTGAAGTGTTTAAACTCCTTTTAATTTTTATAGTATAATATAAACTCTTGTTTCGAAAATCCAAGTTAAAAGCAAAGAAAATGAACACATTATTACTTAAAATGTGTTAATAAAGTTGAATTATCAATATGTATATCATATATTGGATAGTATGTATTATACACAGTAAATTAGTAGATAACAGAAAGATATTATATTTAGTGGATATGAACTGCATTTGGATGGAATAGTGGGAGATTCTATTATAGATGTAACCTGAATATTAATCAACTTCTATCCTACTCAATCCCATGGTCACCCCCCCCCCTCCCCAGCAGAAAGAAAAGAAAAGAAGGTAGCAGGATAAAAATGACAGCATGAAAATGAAGTTCGAACAATAGCCAGACGTTACTTTCAGTTTCTTATGCTTATGCATGCTTCAACTCTGTGTTTTTGTTCACTTAATAATCTGTTTATGCTAAATTGCTAAATTCAGAACTCGAGAAGCACCTAATGCATCAGACTTTGTTTCCTGGTTGAACAGGTCATGTCAATTATAACTACTCTGTGTTTGAGGTCCCCAGAGAACGCAGCTCGTGCAATTGAATCTGGAGCAGGGGACCTTGCTATTCAAACTATGAACAAGTTTCCTCAGTCGGATCAGCTGCAGAGGAGCTCTTGTTTCATGATCAGGAACCTTGTGGTTCGAAATGCAGAAAACAGGTAGATAACTTTTTGACTTTGATACGTGCTACAGCTACTGCAATGATTGCAAATGAATTTCTCTCAGATACTGGCACTATGATGTGCAGAAAAATTCTGCTTAATAATGGCATCGAGCAACTAATCCGAAGGTCGAAGCAAACCCACAAGGGCTGCAAAGATGCAGCCACCGATGCTCTTAGGGATTTAGGGTTGGACAATTACAACACGTGAGCTTTTCACTATTATATTACCTCATCATATCTCATATTGCTTTGTTGCAGCCAGTCCAAGAATTTCACCTGTTGTAATTTCATGTTATGATCTCATCACATCGATGCTTTCTTTTAATATTTTTCTCATAGATATTATGTATATGTTGGTATTGGTTTTTTTTCTTTCGAAACAACAACTTCATAATTTTGTTTTTGTTAGAAAATTCTGATATTAGCATTCTAGTAGTTCAAAATTTTCGACTTTAGATCTCTTTGAGCTATATCTCTAGCTTGACCTCGCTTGGATTTAATCCATTGATATAGCTTTTTCTTTCTCGAGGAAATAGTCCATAGCTATAGTTGGTTACTGTTTAAAGAAATGATAACTAGTTGCAGGAATCGCATGAAATAGAGAATCTTGTTGGAAACAACACGTCTTTCAGTATTTTATAACAATATCATTGTTAGTTTGCGCAAAATGTTTAAAATCAATAAAAGAATTCCACCTTGGTAATGGCTACACAAGAGAGCCACGTGGCGGCTTTGTTAATATTGTTCCTATAAAGGCGACTCCCAACAGGAGAAAGCGGTGTGGAAGCTGTTGTTGGGATCGACGCCGCCACGCATAACACGGCGGCAAACTCCCGTTGGTGGGTGGCGCCGCTGCCGGTCGCTGCATATTCCTCGACAAAAGCTGCAAATTCACATGGTCAAAGTCAAACCAATCAGAAGAATCTCTATGCCACCTCTCGTGCCTGTCACGTGACGCGCCACCGTACACAGCATATATGTGCTTAATTATCTTATGACATTAGTGTTGTAAAACTGAAATTTGTGGTTATTCGGGTAGAGTAAATTAGAGTAATAGTTTGTTTGGGTGGGAGAAAAAGTGGGACACCAAGAAAGAAAATGAAAGTGCGCCACCCACTTTCTCAAAAGAGCGACATTATTGCTCGAAAAAATTCATTCTTTGTCAATGAAGCCATTAGCCATCCATCACCCTTACTTTTGAATTCTTATGATGAAAAAAGTTGCTATTTATTATTCTATTTTATTTTTTAGAGAGAGATATTGAAATGTCTAGTTATTGGTAGGCAATCTTGAAAAGAAATGAAAAATGGAAATTAAAGTTTCGAACTAACTTGTAATTAGGGGGGGGGGGGGGGGCTCAGTGACAGTACAAAAATCATAAAAGCAAGTAACTGTAGCAAAGTGAAAATGAGCGAGACTCAATTACTTGGTACTAGTTTCCTCCTAACATTGGAGTCTGCAATTTACTGTACTACACTGTTAAAATCTTTGCAACAATTCCCCATTTATTTCTTTCGCAATCAAAACTTTAAATCCATACATTTCTCGAGGAATGTGTACATTTCTCAAAATCGTCTTTGTCTTTTTCTAATTGGATTATGAAACTGGTTTCTCATCAATTAAAGTTTTTTTGTTTGTCACAATTTATCAGCTCTAATCTTATGGCACCACGAAAGTATAAATTAATTCATGCCAATAACAGAATGTCGCATCATAAAGAAACATAATATATAACCCCATAAAAAAAAATTAATTTCTTTTCCCCCAATAGAAACACAAAATAGAAAAAAGAAAGAACAGTTTACAGTGAAAACCTTGGATTCACTTCGAAAGATTTTCATTCGAGCTCTACTCATGTTGTTGTTGATGATGACTCTCATTAGCCTCCTCCCTTCTCTCTTCTGCCGCCGCCGCGGCCCTGGCGCCGTCTCCTGATGAGGTGCTGACGCGGTGCTCAACCACGACCCGGGGCGGAGGCGGGTCGACCCGGCCATCAATGCAAGAAGCGCATTTTGTCTCGACCCATCTCTCGAAATCGTACTGCGCGTGGCCCCTTATGCCCCGACCCGAACAGAGCCGCCCAATCATGATCGCGATGGCGCCGAGAATCGTTATAACCGCGAGAACTCCAATTACGGGTCCTACCGACCCGTGACCGGAATGCGCGGTGTAAGCTTGCTGCGCCATCTCCATCGGCGGCGGCTGCTGTAAAGGGTCTAATACCGGAGCGGAAGTTGCCATTCTTAGGGAGTGATTGAGGTGGTCTTAGAATTCTCGGTATGTTGAAGATGACGTGTTCGAGGATATTCCTGGATGAAAAAGAAGTCGAGAAAAGGATAAAGAAATGCGTATATTTTGGGATTAGATAAAAGTTTGGAGGAGGAAAAGAAGAAAATATGGCATCAAAGGTTGAGAAACATAAGTTTTCTCAAGAATGTTGGAACCAAACACTGTAATTAAAATGAAGTTAAAAAGAGTGGGAGAGTTGTACTACTTGTTGTTACAGGTACTTTAAATTCTCTCTCTCTCTCTCTCTCTCTCTCTCTCCTTTGCATTTTTTCAAAATTAAAAACCTTGAGACATCCAAGTGTAAAAACAGGTAGGAAAAGAAGTGGAAGGAAAAGGGTTTTCTGCCTATCTTCTTTTCTTTATTGTTGTTTCTTTAAAGACCAAAAGTGTCAAATATGGCACATATAAGCATCAGATGAGACAATCACATAGTTTTAAAAAATGTATTTGTTAGATGACAAAAGGTGTCTGTTTTTGCATGGAAAATTTCAAGAAAAAATGTAGAGCATTTTGTGGGATTGAGAAAGACTTGTGTAGTAAAGGGATAGAGAATAGAGATGCAGATAGCAGCTAGCAGCAGACCTGGTTTCTCCCAAAGCCGAATTCATGCCCTTTCAGTCTCATGTTGTGTTTACATCCCAATAATATTTTATTTTATTTTATTTTATTTTTTGCTGTAATTCTTTATTTGGGACCACAGTAAAAATCTTAATTTGGTTGTGGGATTTATTGATGATAGTTTTTGGACTTTGATTTCTGTCCAAAAACTTAGGTCTAGGTGGGGAAGGGAACATTGTTGGCTTTCAAAATTGTTAATCGCTCCTATTCAAAGTGTATGTTAAAATGTTAAATGACGATGTGATGATGTCATATCATTCCGATCTACTATTGTTCGATATGCTTTCTTGATGTTTCATGGTCCTCCAAATAATTCAGTTCCAAATCAGACACAACTTTATTTTTATCATTTCATCCTCTTTTATTATTCTTCAATTTCAAATATTTATAAGAATTGAATTATTTGTAAAATCAAATCAAATGATTACAAATTTGAAAAATATTTAATTAAAATTTGAAAATTATTTAATTTAAATTCTTAAATTATACTAATTAAAAACGGAAAATGACATAATTGATTGAAACGGTGGTTTGAAAATTTAAATAATTTTGTATTATAAAATTAATTCAAGAAATTAAATTAATCAAAGATGTTAAAAATTCGAAAGAAATAAAAGGATACATAAATATATAAATAAATGAAAAGAAACAAAAGATTCAAAATAAATTTATTTTATCATACAAACTAAAAAAATATAACTAATAATAATAAAGTAAAATCCTAATTGAAATATCAAAAAACGCGAAATAGAATAAATGAAAAGAAAAGGAAAAAAATCTAAACCAAAAGACACAAGATATTAGAAAACGAAATAAAGCAAACAAAAATAAAACAAACAAAAAAACTAGAAACAAATCAAATCCTAATTGGCCTTTTGTTCTTCTCCTCTCTCTCTCATCGTTTGTCTCTCTCCTTTGCAACCAAACGAAAACTATATATATAAAAAATGCGGCGGAAAAGCGGCGAAGCGCGGCAGCCGCAGTCCCACGTTCAGCCGCTCCCCGGCTGCGGTGACCCCGCCTCGCCCCCCTCTTTTCCTCCTTTTCCCGGCGGCGATATTGATGCTCTTAGTTATACAAATTCATTATTTCAGGATTCATGAATTTGATAATCATATTACTCTTTACTATATTACTGAAATGTCTGATATGGCTAATTATTGTTCAAAACACAAAAACAAACAAATAATACTAACCAATCTACAATGAATAATCTTATTTTGCCATATTGTTCGTCTATTAAAATTAAACACCTTCTAGTTTTAGTAATTTTCTCACAATACATTATTTCAATACTTTCAATGATTTACAATTTATACCAATATGATCCATCATTTTTTCTCTCTTCAATCATTTTCTCTCAACTAACGATACAACAACCACTTTTTTCTTTTCTCCCCCTCTCTTCAATAATTTACCAATTCTGCATTAAAATATGTATCGTTCACTATCAAAAGTAGGGATGTCAGTCCAGCCCGAACCCGCTGGACTGGCCCGACTAGCCCGCTAATTTTAGAGGGTTAGGGTTGAGAATTTATAGCCCGATAAGATTTCGGCCCGATTAGC
>JAYDZE010122145.1:0-41850 GCA_034509125.1 Monilaria moniliformis
GCGCGGCCGCCCCCTCCCGCCACCCCTAGATCCGCCGCTGCAGACGAGATAACTACACCATCATAAGATGGGAAAATATATCACAGGCCAAATTTGAATCCAACACCTCTCGCTAAGGAAAGTTTTTGGGTGCCTTAATTTTGCCACTTGAACTAGATCCCTATTTGTATTCTAATTAAAAAAATTGGAATCCATTTGCATTTTGATTATTATCCATTTTATACTACAACATGACATAAAATATGGAGTATATTAGGGATCTCAGTCGAATCATTTATCCCTGCACCATGTATTGTCTTTTAGATTAATTATTTTAAACCAAAGCAAAATAATATTTTTATGCAAGTTGTTTACTTAGTGTGACCTTGATTAATTATGCCATAGAGCAATTTATGTCAATTTTCTCAAAAAAAATATTTGACTTCGAAAATACAAAAAAGCAACTTGCCCCCCACCTTTTGTGGGTGTGTGTGTGTTTTTATTTATCCTTTTTTGTTTCTTTAGGTGATGTAACACAAGCCACTTGCTAGGATATGTTTGTTGAGAATAATGTAACGTTATCTTGACTAGACTATATAGACCAAGTTGATATAATTAATTATAAGGGCTCCCCCCTCCAACTTTGTATTATTTTAGTCACATCCTAAAATGTTATTCCATATGACTATGGTTGGTTCTTAATTTTATTTATAGTTTTTTTGCAACAATAACTACATAAGTAATTAATATTTAATTGAAAATTAATTAATATTTGATCTAAACACGTGATTTTCCTGTCACGAAGTCGTAAGTTTGCATTAGTAATTTTACACGATATCGTGTTACTTATATAATAGATTTTTATAAATATTTAAGGGCTAAATATAAAAATATTCATACAATTTATGAGTTGTATATAAATTTAAAATTTCGTATGATAATACACCAACTTTCAAATTGTCTTGATTTTACTATAAAATTAAAATCCTCAAATTTTAAGATGAGTTGGAGGTCGAAAATTGCATACATGAAACTCACAGCTGATACAGTATATGACATCGTTTTAAACTTAAAAAACAATGTCATTTTGCGATTTAAAAGAACAATATTTATCCATTTCTTGAAAGGCCACTGTCGGCGACACGCATTTGGGGGCGAGGACTTCAACAACCGGCTGGTGAATCGTTTTGCGGCGGAGTTCAGGCGGAAGCACAATAAGGATAATTCCGGCAGCGCGATGGCACTGCGGCTGCTTCGGATGACGTGTGAACGGACGAAGTGGACATTGTCCTCCAACGCGCAGACGATGATCGAGGTCAATTCGTTGAAGGAAGAAATAGATCTCTATGTAACGACTAGGCGTGCGAGATTTGAGGCATTGAACATGAATTTGTTCAAATAATGTATGGAGCCGATGGAGAAATGCTTGAAAGATGCAGATAAAACCCTAGTTCACGATGTGCGTCTGGTCGGCTGATTGTTGAGGATTCTGAAGGCGGCGTCATGACGGTTTTGATTCCAAGGAACACCATGATTCCGCCGCCGCCCTTCCCTCACTAAATAGAGTCGTTGCCACTGCCCCTCCCTAAACCCTCTAACAAAATCAAAATCAATCGAAAAACCAAAATCAAAATCTTACAAAAATGCAACCCAAAATCACAATATTTCTACAATTTCTCAAAAATCGAACGAATAGAAGGGGGGGAGGAAAAACAGCGATGGCAACTGTAGTTTGGCCGCGACGGGCCTAGCGCCGCTTTCGTTCCGGCCAAGTACACGGCCAATCGAGCAAAAAACAAGAAACCCACTGTCAAGTCGAATGATAATCGAACAGTCTTCAGCACCACCGTTGTGGGCAACGCACGCGCCGCCTTTGACAACGGTGGTTGCGGCAATGTCACCACGAATGAGAGTGACGTCCATGGAGAGTGACGGCTAGTTAGAAGGAGAGTGATAACTATGGAGTGCACATGAGGAAAATCGAATGAAAGATAGAGGGAGAGAGGAAGATGACGGTTACCAAGCTCTCAGCCCACCACCACTACCAGTCTACCACCTCGTCTCACTGTCGTGAGGGTACAATAGTCTCTCTCTCTCTCTTTTATCGCGATTATTTTTCAACCGCTCTTAGCAATCTCCCAAAAACCAAGTGATTAATAAGCAGAAGGGCTACAATGCAAAATAAGTAAAATAGATGTGGGCCGACCAACAATTGTGGGTCTTGAAGCTTAGAAGATGGGACTACCAAACAATTGTTTTCTGTGCCAAAATTAATAAGCTAATCTTGGTCTAACACACCCCATCAAACATACCTTAATATATAATATAACTCACAACGAAGTAAATGCATGTAATGTAATGACTCACAAGTTTAGAGCTCGATAATAATTGAACCGTCCGTGAAGCCCAATTCCTAAAATTTCCGGCGAGCACCTGAATCTCTTCTTCCGTGATCCACGGTGGCGTTACCATTAAAGTAAATATGTTCAATAAATTTAATATAAATAAGTTTGAGAGAAAAAAGATAAAGAATTAAATTTGTATGCAAAAATAGAATAGAAATGAATGAGAAGAAATTTTTGTTGTTGAATTGCGTCGCATGATTTGGGCTACCATAAAATTTTGAATTTGATATGACTATAATATTACTCTTAATTTGAGGCTATGGACTTATAGGATTAATTAGTAAATTTATAATTATTTTTAATTATTATTTTAAATGAGAAAGTGTAGTGACTAAAATGGAGACTTGATCACCCATTTACTTATCTAAATTACAACAGAAAGCAAAGTCGTATGAAGGGGAGGGACTATTATATTTATTTGAAATTTAATACTCTCCTCCGTCCATCAAATATTGTCTTATTGGTAGACGGCACGGATTTTAATATACAATTAGTAAAGTAAGAAAGATATGAGAAAAAGTGATTGAAGAGAGAAAAAATGGTTGATAAAGTAGGAGAGAGAGGGAGAAAAAATGGTTGAAGAGATAAAAAGTGATGTATCATAGTGGTATAAGTTGTAAATAGATTGATGTTTAGATGTATTGTATTGTGAGAAACTTTTCATATATATAATGAGACTATTTTTTGTAGACATACCAAAATGAAAACATATGATTATTTTTCGTTGACGAAAAAAATATAAAATTTTTGTGAATATTACAAAATAAATATAACCATAACACATGGTCAAATAACCGTTGGGCATTTCACTCTTTGATTGCGGGAAGATATCGGTTAGGGTAGGTGGGGGGGGGGGGATGGGAGGGGGTAAGCTATAAAATGAAGAAAATTGAAGGCCAAATGGAGAAAAAATCAAGGTAGGAAATCTAAAGTGGGCCCTCCATAAAATTTGCAAGTTGCGCTTTATAAAAGAGGGCGGCGACGAACACGTGGAGATGTTGGGTGTAATGAGCCACGTGTCTTGTTCTGGTGGAGACAAACAGCTAAGGACCACGCAAGTTGGTGAGGGCGACGTGTAGAAGATTATTACGTCATTCGACTTTCAAACGCTAGGGTCTAGACGGACTTGCCCGCCCATCCATTTTATTAATTAATCTTTTATCTATATTTTCTAATAGTTTTATTTATTATTAGAGTACAAAAATCTACTAGCCATTATTGGACGTTGCGATTTGATTTTTTTATAAATTAAAAGTCCAATGGACAATACAGTTAATCCTAAATATTTTTCTATATTCTTGAAAGAATATAGATAAAAATTTGGTCAATTTTGAGCAATTTTGGAATTTTATATGTATTTTGTAAAAATAATATTTCCTCCGTCCCAGTAAAAATGTCACACTTATGGATGACACGAGATTTTAGGAGATTTTGTTTAGAGTGTGTAAATAGAGTGAGAAGAAGTTGTTACTTGTTAGGTATATTAATGATGAGAGAAAAACTAGTAATGTTTGAGAAAAAGTTGTGATTTTATTAATGAAAGAGAGAAAAAGTTATTTAAAATATAAAAACTTTCTAAATATGGAAGTGTGATATTTTTAGTAGGACAAATCAAAAAAAAATTGTGACATCTTTAATGGGACGGAGGGAATAATATTCTTTGTGTAACTTATAAAAGTGGATAATTTAAATTTTCACCCTAACATGATTTTTTATAATATATCCAAAGGATACAAAATTAATACCTATGGAAGTCATAATATTTTTGATTTTTTATATAATACATTTAAATATCCAACATGAATTTTTTATAATACATTTAAAGGGTGTAACATTATATAATATTTACGTATACATTTCATCTCTCGTGTCAGCAAGAAAATTATTTCCTATCTTACTCGTAATTCACAAATTCACATCATCTTACCTAAATGCAATGATATGATAGTTACGCTCTTGGATTAATCATTTTTTTTAATATTCTATTAATTATAGTTCCCAAAAATTGGATATTTAGATGAGAAAAGCAACTTAATTACACATAACTCCTACTCACACTAATTAAATATATCTATATGTAATTTCCACGTCATATTTCCGAAGGTCAGACTATTTTTATTATTTTTCAATTATCATACTATTATTGCAATTCGGACTAAAGATCAAGCTATTTCAAAATTTATGTCATTTTTACAATTCGGCTTAAGGATGAAGTCATAAACTATAATTAATATTTATAATTATTAGTCATATTATATTTAATATGGCCACATGCAAATAAATATTCATATTAAATGTGTAGGATAGTAGATTAATCGTTAGAGGCGTTTGGTTTGACTGATAAAGCATGATTGATAAAATAATTTAACTTAATTAAATATTTGATTTGCATAATTAGACTTGTGATGGATAGTTTGACATGTGCCTAACTATTCAGTTGGATGATTATTTTATTACCCAAATGTAACTTGATTATTTAGTCATCCTTCAATCCATAATACAAAATTCTTAAAATACCTCACAAAAATTATTATTAGTTTTGTTTGTACTCAATTTATACATTTTTGCAAGATTATTAAAAAAAAACTCTATTTTTCTAGTTTCTTACATTTTAATCATAATTTTTCAATGTATCATTCACAATAATCAATCAATCCAAACACAATATTAACTAATATAAATAATCTAATCCTACTCTATTTCATCTCATCCATCAAACCAAATGCTCCATCAGCCTACTAATTTATTTGATACAATAATACGTAAAAGGTTCGCTGTTCAATTTTTACATTGATTTTCAGATATTTTTTTTATTTATATTTTCTGTTAATTTTGGTGGACTTATGTGCATATATTTTGTGTCCAACAGTCTTACTTCCCACACTAGTTCTATTTAAATTATTAAATGATACAAGATCTTGAATTAAAAGTTACTAGAGAAGAAAATTCCAAATAAATTTTCTTATGTTAGTGTAGATATTCATAATGATATTTCCTTATCTTGAACCTTTTTCTAGGAGTTATATTAGTTTCAAAAATGGTTTCTTTCTCAATATTAGATTTAGGTATTGAAGTTGAATTCTTCATATTCTAATTCACCAGCTTCTTAACTTAAAATGGAAAGCAAATACATATTTGATCATTTAATTACAACATGGGCAAGTCTATTTTATTCCTTTTCAGTCTCTCTGCTGCCAAACAAAATACTTTTCTTTGCAAGATAATGGAATGGAGTCCAAGAAAGACACAAACATATCAAGTAGGCCCCAAACAAAGTACAAGAATTATGCAGCCCATTGGATGGAATTAGGACATGAAGTGATCATACAAATCATCCAAATCAATGTTTGAAATCTCATCTCCTTCGTATGCCTTACTCTGATTTCTCTGTCTGTTATATTTCTGTGTGTGTTAATAATGCTCACTAGAACAAAGGAATCGATTCATTTTTTCGGTTTTTCTTTTCTTAGATGGTAACATGCAGACGTTGTTCGAAGTACGCATTGGGTGAACTTCGATCTTGTGCAATAACTTGCAAAGCCACAACATAATAGATTTCCGCATTAGGAAAATCTTGTGCGGCGGCCTCAAGGCCCTCGACCTATAAGAACATCCAATGATAGAGTGAAGGGATTGAGATAAACAATGAACACGAGAGCTGAATGAAATATAAATTGAAAAAAATACCTAAGGTTGAAGAATTACTCATTTTCCAGTTTCATAAAGTAATTTCATGCATCTTCCGACATAACATAATCCCCTCCCTCTTCTTGTTCTTTGTAGAATCACTAGTGTTAAGCTATAGTAATAAAATTACAGATCACAAATCACTGCCACTTTTATATCAAGATCCATAATATGTCCTAATTGCTTTTATATCATTGATAGATGCCAAACAAGAATGTTATATGTTCATAAAACAACACATCTATAGCCTAGAAAACGAAGAGGAGAATGGCCCAAATGAGATAAGAGATCAAGAGAGAGGAGGTAAAAAAATCAGCAACATTCACATAACACTGATCAATAAAACCAATATCATAGTCGTTTCAAGCTACATTTCTCTAGGCTGCAAGAATCCACTCTACTCTAGACAAAATTCTGTTGTAAAAGGGGTAAAAAATAAAGACTTAAAACTGATACTACACTAAATACCCATTTCATTCTAAGGCAACCCTTCTGAGATTAACTTTTGAACAAGGAGAAAAGGTAGGAACCAAACCCTGATAAGTTTATATTGCTACCAGGACTAAAACACGTTGCTTTTCAGGTAGCAGAACTCTGTCAAAAATGCCCCCAATGTCCATGGTTTTTTATGTTAAAGCAGAATTCTGCATCGGGCTGGAACGACGACCGCCCCTCCCTCTTCCTTGTTGATAACCATCTCCGCTGCGCCCGCTGCTAAAGTTTCCACGACCTCTTAAGCTATCACTTCTGACATAGGTCCGGCCGCCATTGTAGTTTCCACGACTCCTGAAGCTATCATTACGATATCCTCCACGTGAAGGAGTAAATCGACCCCTCCCGCCACCAACTGTGCAGAACCAAGGGCTATGTCATAAGAATGAATATCTCAAAGACAATAGTTTCCAGAATAAATGACTCTTATCTAAAATTGAAGTCCGCATATTTCAAGAACTAGGAATAGAGATGGTGAAAGTTAGTGCTTGGCTGATTGACTCCAACTAACCTCGGGTGGTTGTCCTCTTTATTTCCACAGCAGCTTGGCGATCACCAATAGTTATCGGAGAAGCCTAAAGAACAGAAGTAATATTACTATAACGTAAAATAGGAAGACAGTCCAAAACATAATTTATGACAATCCATAAGAAAATATATCAACAAATTTTCAACATTTTCTGTCCAGCTCAAGGTCTACATGGAGTTCTTTATGTTGACACTGGTGGCAGACATCAGTAACATCTCAGCAGTGCAGCCACGCACAGAAAATTAGCATACAGCAGAAGAAAATCGATGTTTTGAACTTACGTGGTATCTCTTACATCAAAATAAAAATATAATCAGTCCTCTATTGAACAGAAAGCCACTTCATCATATCAACCTATTAACTACAGCAACGTAGGGGTGCCCATAAAAGTGGGTGGCTCAAGAACATGAAGAAATGTTTAAACAAGGAACCATGGAAATTATATAAAGGGGACCTCGCCATTCATTTCAGTATTAGAAGTATATTGCTGAATCCAAATTTCCTAGCAGACTTTGGGTTTAAGTTTTTCTAGAGTCAATAGAAATTGTATCCAACTTAAAGATCCCATCCAGTGACTGCGAATCCTTTTAAATTAGCTAAACCATGATTCACAGAGATACTGAAAATTACAAGATGGCCATGAAGATGAGAAAAATCTTCCTGAAAGAAAAGGCAAAATCAAAGTGGCATTTCAGCATCCAAGAGACTGCTCCCAAGTTACTCTAAGCAAGATCAGATTGGTCACTCACTCACTAGTCTTGGCTCTGGCATATGGTGATGGCTAAACAACGGGAAGAAAAAAAAAAAAAAAAAGAAGAAGAAGAAAGACAAGACAAGACAAGACAAAACAAGACAAGACAAGAAAAGGAAATAATTTGAAGATCACATACCTTAATTGCACTTTGCATGGAGCTAAACTCTTGAAATTCAACGAAGCCAAAACAGAAACCTTGTTGCTGCTAGAGGAGATATAGAGTCAATATCATTATAATATTCGAGTTGAAGAATGCAGAACAACAACTAGCAGTAAAACTAACCTTGTTACTCCTGACTTGGACTCCATTGGGTTTAATAGCTCCAAATTTCTGAAATTCAGATTCAAGCTGAGAAGCTGTAACATTTAAAGGCAAATTGCGGATATATACGGAGTGACCCTCGACTGTAAGAAATAACAAACAAAAAGCAAATCAGCTGTTGTGGAGAAAAGGAGGGGTCAAGAACAGAAAAGATTTGCAGACATCTCAAACCTATCATCACATCTTAGAGAAATTTTTGCTTCTTTTTCTTATGCTAATCATTTAAGTCATGTTTCTTAGTGTTCAGTCATTCATGTAATATGGAAAATACCAGCTAAAAAAGAATACCTTCATCCTGAGTATCTCTACTTTCTGAAGCATTATCAGGTGCAGTAGGACTTGAAGATTCAGGAGCAGGATTTTCTACTTTGTTGACTGGCTGCTTCTCTATTTTTTCTAAGACTACTTTTGCTGTGTTTGTAGGAATATAAACTTTTATAGGACCCTTCTTTGTCTGCGAACTAACAATAGAAGCATATGATTTCTTTGGAGCATCCTCCTGGGTGGAACAAGGAAGTGATTCTGCAGCCTCCAATACATGATTCTCATTCACATGAGGGTCAGCTTCTGCCAGTTTATCAGTATCATTAACAGCATTCCCATCATGTCCCTCATTGATCACTTCATCATCAACTAACCCCTCAGTAATCTCAACTTCAGGCACTATGGAAGATGCATGGTTTGTACGGGGGGAATCAACCACTTTAGCAGGCTCTGAGAACAAAATGAACATGATGAGAAGGCCAAGACAAATCAATTAATAATCATGAAAAACAAAAGAAGCAATTATAAAGCCAACCTGGATTTGGCTCCAAAGAATTTGATGGTGTCTCTTTAACTCCAATGTCCACCACCGGAATCATGTCTGGTCCATTTTCTTCCACATACCTAAAAACATCATTTAAAACATAGTACCCTTTGTCTTGAGGAGCAAGAAAAAAGGTTTGCGTAAATTTCCTTCTTAGGTCATCCTTTCCAGTCAAGCAGCCAGTCACTAGTACAACCACTCCATCCTTATAAGAATTCTGTGCATCAGCAGTCTTTATCTCTGCCTTGTAGTTCTTGTAGTCCAACGAACATATTTTATCATTGATGCTCTGGTACAACAAGGAAACAGACGATTGTTTATATCAATTTGCATAAAATCTGTGAGATGAATTTAAGTAGGTTGACTTCTTCACGTGCAATAAAGATTGATATTAGTCCAAATGGGCAATAATTAACTATAAAACGAAATTGTGCATATATGCAAATTAGCTAAAAGTTCCAGTTCTATATGATTTTTTCTATTATTATAGCCAATGTTTCTAAATTATACTTCGATTGATGAGCAAAATCATAGCCAGTTGTAATGCCGGTCAAATTTAACTGATGTGGATGCCGTGTAGATCTAATGTAATTATACATCATCAATATAGGTTCAAGAAAATTAACCCCAAAACTCAAAACAATCACCCATACAGACACCGTGTCCTGATGGCCGTGGAAAGAAAAAATGGCCGTTCGAAGATAAAAACATGAAAACTTGTTCTCCACATTATTGAAAACTAATGATTAAATAGAAAAGGAAAGAAGAGAGGCTAATCGAAAGAACATTGTTGCCCACCTGAACTTGAAGGGTTTCCTTGACGTTCGGAAAGATGGGTTTGTCGTGATTATTTTTATGTGGTGAGAGAGAGAGGCCATTTGAATTGATGCCCAAATTCTATATTAGCATTATTTCAATATTCCAGGAAAAGAAAAAAGCATCAAAACTGAAGACAACATGGAAGAAAATATTTGGAATTCGTGTTCTGGTAATAGCAGTAGCCTGCAACAAACTAGGTTATCGTTTGATTTTGTTGGTTATTTTTTTGAATTAATATTGATGATGTGTAATTGATATTAAATCTATGTCGCAATAACATTAGTTAATGTCGATTGACATCATAAATTAGCTATACTTTTACATAACTGGTAAAAGTATGGCTATATTAACAATTATAGAATAATTGGCTGTCAACAAAAATTTAATTAATTGTAGCTATTAGCCTATATAATAAACACACCCACACACATATACATATATAACTTTGGAGAAATTTACAATTCTAATATACCTTAGGGAGATCTTAGCTACAAGTATATTGGGCTAATTAAAATAAAATAAAATTAAAGCACAAACAGCAGCTTACAGTTTACTAAAACTTTTACTTTTTGCAACTTCATTTAAGAACTCTTTAAATATTACAAAGAGCGACACAGATGAACATGCACGTGGGATTTTGATCAGCCATTGGAGGACCTAATCGGCAATGGGAAGCGTTGCTAGGTGTATATGTACCCATAGTCATGGTTGGAGTGACTACTAGTGAAATGGTTGAAGGAGGAACATAGAGAGTCAGGGTTAGGTTTTGCTATTTGAATTTGAAATTCTAGAATCGAATGGAAAATTTGACTTAAGGGAAAGATGGGATGGAGGAGAGGGAGTCAGTCATGGTTGCCACTCCTGCAGCCAATGGCAGAATACAGCTATATATACAAGTAGCAGAAGCAGGAGTTAGAACTTGGCGTGAGGGGCACTATGTACCGATAGGCAACAATTAAAAAGCTCATGCATGACTCCAAATTGATCCAGAGTTCGTGTATTATTTTTCAAGTAACCCTACATACGTCATCACAATACAACATGGGCAAAAGACACTCCTAATAGAAAAGACTCAACCAAGTCTTGTCGACCCATCACATATAAATATCCATAAGCCTACACTATTAAGATGTTTGTATGTCGATATATTTGATTTCTTGATGTTTAGACTTCAATATGTTCAACAATTAAAGAGATTACTCCATCTCGGTTCTGGTCCCACTCTTATTTGGCGAGTCTTACCTATCCCTTCATCACTACCAACTATATGTCGCCTAATCTAAACTTTGATGCAAAAGCTTGCTTTTCTGATCCCCTGCCTCAACTCCCACTCAAAAAATAGAAAAAATAAACAAGGCCTAGTTAGTAACTATAATTCCATAATAACGATCAATTTACAAATATATTTGGATATGACATGTACAGAGATGAGTTGTAACATAGTTATGGCATGACAAGTGTCACACTCCTGGCACATCTAGAAAAGTATCCCATATAAATTCCAGAAATTATAAACTAAAGGAGAAAATGTAGTAATTTAGAATATTGACAATGAAAAGAATTAATTTAGGGATAAATAGGTATTCTATAAAATTGCCATACTCACTTTCATAGTTGTCACAGTTGTCATAAGGCCATTAGGGTCTGGCCTACTCAGTAGACTTGTATCATGGTAAAATCTGAAGACCAATTCAGGAGAGTGGTGGAGAATATGGTAATACTGCTCTACAAAAGCATTTCCAATTACTTGAGCACTTGGAGCTGGGGGAGGGCTCACACTTTGCGCAGCCATTCCTGCCAGGAGCTGGAGTCAATCTTAAAATGTGTTGGACTCTTTCACACCCAAAGTGGGAAAATAGAAGAATAAGAAAAGGAAGCCTAAGACAACTCCTATCTGGTTTTTAATTTTTATCAAATCAGCATTGTATGAGCTAGCTAATCAGATATTAGAATTAGAGCCTACAAATGCTTAAATAAATTACTTTACCTATTAGTTGACTTACTATAGGCAGTTACATTTTGTTACACATAATTTGAGCAAGAATTATTACCTTGTTTTCATTGAAATTTTCTAAAACTCTACAGACATTACTCGGGTTGAAATTGTAGTGTGGAGAAAAACAAACACGGTGTCCAATATAACCAGACAGTTTTTGAAATCAAGAAGCCAATAAAATAAAAGATTTAATAACCACAAAGACCTAACTACCCACCAAGACAAATTTAAATCTAAATCCCAATGATAAAATGAGCATAAACGTCAATAGTTACTGGTTCTAGCACAATAAAAGAATAATCATAAGAAGAAGAAAAAGACAAGATAAATCATTTTAATAACAATGAATAATAGAAAGAATTGACAATTTCCTACAAACCTTGAATGATTAATTTCAGAATTTAGTAAAATGTTCCACTGTATGCATCATGTTTACAAAAAACTCCAAATCCCACAATGGAAACAAAACCGTCAATTTTTCATTATTCCACCAGCAAATCTAACCATTATAGTATTCCGAAAAAAAGGGTGGTAAATGAAATTAATAATCTCTTGGTTCCTACAAAAGCACATATTTCTAATAATTTGAAAGACGGAGAGTAAATGATTCACATATATATCCCCTATCATTCTGAAAAAGAAATCAAATACAGCAAATAAACAGCGACCTAAAAAACATTAATTCAAATAAATAAATCACTACCGGGTTAATGAAAAAAATTGGATCTTTTTTTGGGGGGAGGGGGTGAATTGGGTGTGGGTGGGTGGCTGAATGTGTGTGTTAGAGAGAGAGAGGGAGAGAGGGAGGGGTGTTTGTGTGTGTGTGTGTGTGTGTGAGAGCAAATAAGTGAGTAACCGTGTGTATATATAGACAGAGGCCAGAGGGAGAGATTTCTGACGAGAGCGGGGGAAAACCTATGTAGCCTTGAACAGCTAGGCAATGACTTAAAGCTTATCTGTCCAAATTCAAATAAAATGAATACCGTTCTCCACTTAAAACTACAACAAATGCATAGAAAGTTATGTTCCCTTTTTTTTGCTGAATTTATGAGATGGTTTAACCATTATCCGTGAAATGAATTTAATGATATTGGGAATTCATCCTAATCTAGTAGTATATCTACCATTGTAGTTGATATGAATGAAACATAAGAGTCACTTAAAAATTAAATCCCTCGGCAATGAACCATATTCAATTTAAATGTAGCAAAAGTTCACAATCAGATGCCATACCACCACAATTTCAAGGAAGGTTTTAGCATTCATGCAGTGTGTATATAGTATAAGGTTTACCAACATATCACACCTAGTACAAGTATATGACATTGACA
This sequence comes from Monilaria moniliformis, assembly GCA_034509125.1. Lineage (NCBI taxonomy): Eukaryota > Viridiplantae > Streptophyta > Magnoliopsida > Caryophyllales > Aizoaceae > Monilaria > Monilaria moniliformis. The sequence goes on from JAYDZE010122145.1 coordinate 13,123, forward strand.
ATTCTCTAGTGCCCTCTTCTCAGCTATAAATAATCCGTTAGGCAAACAAAATAGGCAACCACTCTGATTATAACTTGAATAAGACTCACAATAGACCATTGATTCTAACATAACTCGAGAATGAAAGAGGAAGTAAATGAAACATTATCATAGGGCTGAAATATGTCCAACAGATTCGGTCTTTGGCACTACGCCATTGAGCTTCAAGGAGCAAGCAGTTTACTTCAGAAAAATCTCATACTCTTACACAAGCAAGAAATTCCAACCCAAAGTCTTAACCTCTTTCTATTATATTATACAACCTTTTTTTGATGGGTTATATTGCACAAGTAACACAGCCCTAATATTCTGGAGTTCTGTATATGCCCACATTTGTTGAGGCTCCCAATTTCAAACTTAAGCCTCAAAATGTACAAACTGGTATCCCGTTTTGGGTCAGCAAATTGGGGAACCCTTGTAATTCACTAATTCACTCATACAAATGTGGAAAATAGTACTAGGCTCGTGTTTTTTAAACTCACAACTTAAATAATCCTCGACAAAGTATTGGTAATTCCTTGAGCACTAATGCATGGTGACGTAAACAAAAGGTTTTCAGAAACCAAAAACCCATCAAAACAAAGAGCTAGAAGCAAAAAACCCTTGGTACTCCCAAAAACAACATAAAAACCCGAAATAGATTACGCTACACCACTGATGAGCGGTACAAAACTAGTTTCAACCAGATACCAAAATCATGAAACAGTGAAGATCGGTCTATAACAACTACAAACAATTAAAAGGATCAACTTATCCCGAGAAACCCTAATCACTTTGCGCATCACCCTATAAACCCATACAATGCCTAAAAATGCGAGTCTATCAAGCAGCAATATTGACATAAACCCCCAAAATCCAACATTGTAAACTAACCAATTATCAGTTCTTCACTAATTCTACCATCAGATCTGGCCGTCACGGGATTCAATACAACCCCTGAATCAAAAGCCACCGCAAAATGTGGGAATCATCAGCAATCTATTCAAACAATAGCACATTTGCCATCATCTAAAAGTCGGAGAGAAAATAGCGTCGAGTACATCACTGATCACGTTTAACAAGGAAAAGCTGCAAAACACGTAGAGAGCGGTGTCGACATGATCTACTTAATTAAATGCGATTCAGTACCTGATTAATAAACCTTAGTTTGGATGGAGAGAGAGAGAGAGAGATCTACGGAGCGATCGTCAGCGAGCAAAGAGTAACAGAAGAATCCAGTAGAGTTGCAACACTAGCCGCTAGTAAAGCTTATAATTTGTGTTCATTCAACGTTTATATATTTTTCATAGTGACGAAAAAATTAAATTGTATAATCCACAAATTATATTATGTAAGATAGACTTGAAAAAGGTAATCCTTTTATTTTAATCACCTCGATATTTATTTAAATTGTAAGTATATGGAAATATAATTATTGTGCCAATGATTGGTTAACTTTGATAATTTAAAATTAATCTTTAATTTTATATGTTCACCAAAACTTGTGGAGTGAGGAATCTAGTGAAACTTGGGAGATTCATAAGCATACCTTATTAAAGAACACTCAAAAATATTAGAGATAATTTCCAATATGATCTAACATGAATACTATAACCATTTGGACGGAAAATTATTTTATGTTGTAATTTATAAGAAATTATAAAAGTAATTTTATATTTGGGTAGGTCCAACCATCTAAAATCGCTGGTCGTAGCTGTGCACGATGATAAATTAAAATAATGAGGCTAGTACGATTCAATAAAACTTGTTTAGAAACTATGTACTTGTACATATTACGAACTCAATTAATAAATGATGTCATCGCTCGTTGAAGTCTTGATCATGTTAGTAGTAATACTCGTTAATTACATGTATTGTTTAAATTTATAAATATAATTTGTTATATTAATTATTATTGGTCGCAGTAACAACCCGAACATTACAAAGTAACATTAATAATAAATATAATAAATAAAAAATATTTAAAATTAAAGAAAAGTTTGCGTTAGGGCATGTTGGTCACATTTATTCGTAGATGCTACAAACTGTATTTAAAAAATAATATTACTACTCATTCTCATCCTAACTTCTTATAGTAATACTCGCTAATTACTCAAATTCACTTAATCTTACAAATATCTAAATAATTTAGTATAAATTGTTAAATATTTGATTATCTATCTCCATAAAACTTGAACATTTACAATATAACATCATACACAACATAAATTTGCTAACTACTCATTCTCATCTCAAATCTGTCTAGTAATATCCACTGACTTTCTGAACTTGTTCGGATTTATATAATAAGTTGTTATAATAATTGCTTATATTTCAATAAATCAAAACATTAGAAAGCAAAAAGTAATAATAAATAATACAACTATGAATATGAGATTCCAATTTAGTTGCTTTCATTTTGTGAAGTTTTCAAAAAATCAATTGATGAATTGAAATAACGAGGTTCAATCATTCAATTCCATTTAGAATGTATATACATATATCCGTCCCAAACCTAATATACATTGTGAATGACCGAAACAATAAATTACCACTTAGTAGGTTTATAATTTATTTCTTCCCATCATTCATTGAAGCACTTTATAGATAGTGTTAGGTTTGTGTGTATATATATATATTAAGGGAGAAAAAAATCATCGTTTATTTCTCAAGGTCCTTTGTTATAAGATTTTTCAATCATGGGGGGAAATTATTCCTCCAAGTCGAATTGTTAGCGTCAATAAACACCCGTTGAGCTAGACAGTGCGCAACATTATTTGCTTCTCGATACATATGGTAAATCCCAATAAGAATATGCATTCGAGCTACCCTCAAAATATCGGCAATGTCGTCGGGGAGGAACTCCGCAACTTCCGTTTCATCTTCCATAATTTTTACCGAAAGCAACGAATTTGAGTAGATTTCAATCGGTAAAATCTTGTACTTCTGACTTAAAATAATTCCCTCAACGATTGCCATCATTTTCGCTATCAAAATTTTCGATCTTGGCGGTGTTTTCTTTGCTCTTACAGCAGAATCTACCCTTTTTAGTCTCGAATAATCACTCCCACCTTAAAAGCCCGCATTTCTTTATTGGATAGAAGGTCGACGTCCACTCGAAAAATTTAGGATGTATATTTAGATACATGTCCACATACAATGCCATTTTTGTTAATTAATATTTTTAATTTAGAATAATTCGATATTTACTCTATTAAAACATGTGAAAGCTACACTAAAAAAACATTAAAAACAGTTTACTCGATATTGATTTATAATTTCCGACCTGCAATAGAAAGAAAATCCCCAAACTCAGCAATGGCGTCCGCTGCGAAATCCCTGTTCCAAACCCTCCGTCGTTACATCAAGAAGCCATGGGAATACACCGGCCCCGTCGCCCACCCGGAATACCAACTCTCCATCCCGAAGGCGACGGACTACCGGGTTTACTGCCCCGCCACCGTCCCCGGCAAGGCTATCGTGCCCAACTCACTCCCCGAAACTGTTTACGACATCAAGTATTTCAGCAGAGATCAGCGCCGCAACCGGCCTCCGATCAAACACACCTTTTTGAAGAAGGCTGACGTGGAGCGGATGAAGAAGGAAAAGACGTTTGATCTGAGTGAGTTCCCGCAGCCGTACCTGACTACGACGGTTATCGAAGACGAAAATGCCATTGGCGGCGGATACCAGAAGTAGTATGCGGGTATGGATTTTGTGCTCTTACGTTATATATTTATTTGGGAAGAATAGTTCGCATATTTGCCTATTTGATTTGAGATTGGGTATTGGTTCACTATGATTAGTTGACAATGGATGTTATGTATGCTGGTTTGGTTGTCTTACACATTATTTAGGATTATGATTATGATTTATTTGCTGATATGCTTTTGATGCTATGGAGATTGGTGTTTGGATACAAACCATAATTATGTTGTTGTGCCTTAATATGAGTTGATCTTGCACTATCTGCATCCTGTTTTTCTTTTCAGGGTTAGTAAATCATATATTAATTTTTGGGGCTGTAGATGCTTGATTTTGAAGTTTGAGAAGAATCCCATGTTTCTGACTATGTAAATATGCATCGCAGTTTATGACTGGAGGTGCCAGAAAATGTCATAGAAATCAAGTTGTGATCATTCTGGGCTTTTTATGAGTTGCATCACTTAATTGACTGCACTGGGAAACTCTACCTGCATTGCTGATCTAAACAGTATGTTTGTATGCTGATTTTAAATGTGGGTGATAAAGGATACTATTGGATGACAGTGTTTCTGCATTGAAGCTTATGATACTTCTATGTGGGTTATGAAAATACCTGTTGTTAATACTTCATGCCGCCTAAGGATTGTAGACACAAGAATTTGGACCATTTCCTAGCTTCTTTATTGGAGTAGCAGTAGTTGTTCAATATGATGAGCTCTATCTACTCAAATGGTAGACTGGGTTGTGTAAACTAATCAGTCAAGGATATAACTCCCCTGCTAGATTTCTCCTTTGATTAAGTCATTCCAGATTAGTGTTTACTTTGACCGGACTTGTATTATCATCACATCCTTTTATCTTAATGCTGTAATCTATTTTTGAGCTATGCCCTTGCTGCCAAATTAGTTTTAAATGCACTTCCTGATTTATACTAGTTCATTGCTTTACTAAATTATTATGGCTATGGTAAGAGTGGAGTATAATATAGAAGTAGAGAAATCAAAGTGGTCCTATTGTAGGGTATTTGGGATAAATACAAAACAAATTTGCGTTTGTAAAAGTAAGACTCGGAGGTCATGTTTTATTGGGATCTTCTGTTTTCCTAAGTTACTCATCAGTCTTATCCAAACAAGATTTATGACTTCTGCTGCCCCAATTTAGAGTTGAGAACTGCAACAGGTTGGCCACATTTTTTTTTTTTGTCTATGATGTAGAACTTGATTATCATTTATCAGTAGACTCGTAAATTGTGATGTAACCTAATCCAATTTCCCAGATTGACTTGTATAATTAAGTACCTAGCTGGAAGTTGTATCCACCTGGCCCTGCTTGATATTCTTCCCGAATAACTTCTTAATACAATAATCAATCTAACAATTATAGCTGCATTTAAAATTCTGGGGGCAAGTATGGTAAAAGATTTAGATCAAACTAGATTATGGTGATAGGACAAACTTCACAATAACTGTGCAGACTTATTGCTTTCTTGGCGGAGATAAGCATCTTGCCTGATTATTATGCAAATATAGATATGTAGCATTTACATTTTTTTCACATTGAGAATTTTATCTTGCTATTTCCATATTAGATAGCCCACTTCATCTACCTTTTTTTTTAGAGACAAGGAAGTTCTAGTTTACCACTCTGAATGTTCTTCTGGTCATTTTCTTTATGTAAAAGGCTCGTGAGTGAGATGAGACAGCTATCGGGCTTCTTGAAGTTCTGGTTAATGGTCAGCTTGGTTTTATGCAGCAGGTTTTCTCTGTCCAGATAATTTTCTTGAAAGGAACAAGTTGTATTCCATGATATGTACTTTCTTACCGAGTTGTTTCCACAATAATGTATTCTCACCTCAAAAAAGTATTTTGCAGCTCCAATGTGTTTTATGTCTAAAATCATTGCTAGATGTGCCTTGCTGGTCTTTTGCTTTCTGCAATTTAAACTATTAAAGATCTTGAAGTTTGTATTTTTTTTGGAATAAATTATTACTACAATCTGCACATTATAGTTTTCTGCTTTGAGCTTTCTGAATGATTTAGAATGTAGTCAGTTAAGTTTATGATTTAATCAAGAAAAGGAAGACATCCTTCGCAGTGAACTCCCACCTGAACCTTTTGGTAGATATCATTCATTTTCTTTTTTGCCTAGACCCAAATTTTGCTGCCTTCTTTAATACAAACTGCAGAATGCTGTTGTCGATGAAGTTTAGTGTCCTTTGGTGTTTCAACTGAATAATGTTATTTCATTGTTATGCTGAGATAGGCCATAAGTGATAAGTTCGTCAGCTCCCATCGCGAATGTTAGATTTTGATAGGTTTATGGGGCTATGTGGAACCTTGCCTCTTTCTAGAGCTCATGATGATAGTATTTAAGTAGCATTCATGACTTCATAATTTGTTGTTGAAGAAGCTTAATTGTTCTTGTACCTTTATGAGATTTTCCACTAGGGCTTGTTCAGTGATTGATTAGAGAATATTTGCTCCTACTTTATTGTGCTATTCGTTTCCAAGTACACTTTTGTATGTTGCACATAATTCAAAACTTGACTGAATTTATGTAACTTGTAGAAAAGCATGTAGTAAGGTGTTACAATATGATGATGATTAGTTTAGTATTTATGCAGAACAGATGCAGGAAATAAGACACAGTATTACAGATTCCACGTGTCGAACAATGTGTGGTTCCGATGCATTTAGTATGATAAATAAAAAGATAGCTTGTGAGCATCATATGGATTTACATTTTAGTCATAGCTACTTGTGACATTCCTTGCTTACATCTGAATTACATTTTTCTTATTGATGGAATTCATTCTTGATATTTCATCTGGTCCATATTTTGTACATTTCACCATTGTGGAGTGGAATTTTTTTATGCATCAAGATGGAATATGAGATGGGTAGATATAAATAATGCATGATCCAAGATTATATTTTTAATATAGAGAGATGTGTATGGGCAGTAAAAGTGCAAGGGAGGCACACTCAGTGTGTTGTAGTTATCCATGTACAGTTGCTACCCCACGCATGCATATATAGATTGCCTTAGTAAGTGCATTGTGTAATGCATTGATGTGCCATTTCATAGACCCACTGTTTAGGATTTTGTAACTCTACCAAAGACGGGTGTAAATTTTTATATCATTTCAATTTCAATGAGTATCTTTTCTAGGCTGGACGGTGGGTCCTTTTTTTATAAATATGGTGACCTCACTATCAGTATCAAAATATTATCAAAATATTATTATTATTATTATTATTATTATTATTATTATTATTATTATTATTATTATTATTATTATTATTATTATTATTATCATCATCATCATCATCTCGTACAAGACAATTTGGTGTTACTACGAAAGGTAAATTGTCAAATAAATCACGAAATTTGGTCAAATTTTGGTTGGTTTCATACTTAAAAAAAAATAGAATTATAGATCACCAAGTTTGAAAAATTCACAATTGTCTCACGATGCATACGTGTACTAATTTAGATGATGTGACTTGCAAGTGGTGCAGACGTGTACTAAACAACATCGTTTTGGTTTTTAAAACTTCAAAATAAAAAATTCTCTCTTTACTCTTTACTCTCTCTCTTTTCTCTATTTCTTACCCCCAAACACGTAGCCCGATTTCCTCTTCTCCTTGTAAGTTGCCGACGACGCTCTCCTCCTCGAACCAGTAGGAAATATGTCCATACCCTTCCGAGACACCGACAAGAATTTCCTATCCTCCTCGGTGAAACTACTATGCCGCCATTGGTCATCGGCAGAGACGTTGAATCTCGGATTCTCCGCCACGATGAAACCGTCATTAGACGCTCTGTCGATCTCCATAGGCAAAACATAAGTTTTTTCGTACAAATTATGGTTCCCCTCCAATCTTAGCGGTGATCCGTTTGTACCGAGTTGCATAAGCGCGTTTGTTGACGTTGATTCGCCGGATTACGTTGGACTTTATGTGTGTCTGCGCGTTTGTTGAGATTTTTGAGTTTGTATAAGTGATATTTTGAAGTAGATTCAGTCGTTAGTGCAATGGAAAAGGAAATGAAAAATTATCTGATTGAAGCAGAGCATTACACATGGAGGAAAGAGAGAGTTGGAAAAGAAGAAAAGAACAAGAAAAGAAAAAGAAAATTAAAAAAAATACTTATTTTGACGAAACGACGTCGTTTTGAACTTTACTGAATGATGTCGTTTTGTTCTACTTTCGTGTGTTGCCCCCGTAGATATTTTCGGTTGACACCTCAGCTTCGATTTTGCCCAAATTAAGACGGATGAGACAATTGCGAAATTTTCAAATTTGGTGATTTATAATTCTGTTTTTTATAGGTATGGGACCGACCAAAATTTGACCTTTCATGATTTATTTGATAATTTTCCATTTCCAAAACAACGTCATTTAGTACACTTCTGCGCCACTTGTCAGCCACATCATCTAACGTATGCGCCATGTCATTAAATTATTACACGTATGCCACCGGAAAACTTCGTCGTGGGACAATTGCGAATTTTTCAAACTTGGTGATCTATAATTCTATTTTTGAAAAGTATAAGACTGACCAGAATTTGACCAAATTTAGTAATTTATTTAGCAATTTGCCCTACTATAAATGATACATAATTGTTTGTTCCATTTTTTTAATTTGCTCATTTTTTCAGCCTTTTCTTTCTCACTCTTTCGTATTTGGTATACTTATCATGCACGAGTTAAAATCTAAAAACATGGCAATATAAAAGTAATGAGAAATTTGCTGGAAAAGTTCAAGTTGGAAGACATTTTGTATATATGCCCTTTATTTAGGAGGCTAGATATTTTATTTGAAAAATACTATTTATATTCGCTATTCCACTGTTTGAGTTTTTTCACAATTGTACTTCAATAAATGTAAAATTATAAATTAATGCATATATTATCATTAAACTAACAATTTTATTTCGGCATACTTTTTTTTTAAAAAAAAAACTTTCATTTTTGTAGCATTCATTGAGACCAAGACCGAAAACCCTTTGGGTTGATTTACAAAATCTTCAAGTCTGCATTGATTTTATGCCTTCACTTGTAGCGGCCATGAGATTGTAAGTTCGCTGTCGCAGTACAAATTTTTCGATGAAATTACTCCGTCTACGAATTTTCCATGATGAAATTGAAAACTTATAGGGAATTTTGTTTACTCCTATCATGGATTCAAATTCCATCAATTAAATTTATATTTTAATTAGATATTGAAATTTAAACTTCAAACTCACGATTAAAAAAAAACCTCTATGTTATTTTGCGCCACATAATAATCGTTGGCCAATTACTTAATGTCTAATTATCAAGCCAAGGTCTAGGGGTAAACAAAATCGAATAATAGAACCAACTTGTCGGTTTTTAGCCATATTTGGTTCAGTTCGGTGTTTACCTAACTTTTTTCTTCTTGGTTGGGTTACTGGATAAATTTTTTGATTGTAACAGAACCGACCAAAGTTTTAATAATTAAAATATATTAAATGTTTTTTTTTTTAATTTTAAACCATGAATACCTTAAGGCTAATAAATTTAATATAATAATATATTTTAATGGTTGATCTTAAATATGTTTTGATTTTATTATAACGAATTTTCTCGCTATTTTGGGTAATAAATCTTGATATAAAATGAGAATACATTATTATGATATTTGGTTAATCGAAAATTGAACTGAAGGTTAAAATGCTTTTGATGATAGTTTAGATTTGGCTATGGAAGATGGCCGGAATATGTATGTGATAGGGCAACATAGTTAGGTTAATGATATATAGTAGAAGCATTAAAAGCATCTAGGTACATTTTAGAAAAGTTCAAATGTTAATGAGTATAAAATAGTATTTCCCCTTATTTTATTAGTCGAGATATTGCAGTTGGTATTGATATATAGTGTCAAGGGTCAAAGTAAAAAATCATTACAAGTATTGGTGTGTAGTATAATGATAAGAGAAAGCATATGAATAAATAAGAGTTGCATGTTATAACTTATATGGGGTGTTATACAAAGGAAATGATGAAATAAATTAAAGGTTGATAGCAGAGATTCTCCATTGCAAACATGATTTAGGTGGGGTGATGAGTATAAAGGAAAGAATATGGAGACAAAGAAAAGAAAGGGAACAAATAAAATAAGAATGAAATGACATGTGAGTGAATATAGGGTTCCACAAAGGGAAGTTAATTTGACCAATCTCTAATTAAGGAAGCACTGAAGAAGAACTGTCTTATCTCTACTGTACTGCTGCTTCTGTGGATGCAGTTTTTGTTATCATATAATCTCTTTGCCCTGACAAACACATGCATTTATACATACGTACCCTATAATATATATATAAATATGTGTGTGTGTGTGTGCAAACCCTACCAGAGATTAAGTTGGGACAAAATGCAGAAGGTGAAAAAGCAAGTAACAAAGATGGCAGAGGGAAAGGAGAAGTGCACCTGCAAGACTGCAAACCATGAATTATATTAATTCAAAAAAGATATCTGGACACCATTAATATAATTAACCTCAATAAAGTAGAGGAACTACACTAGCATTATAGCAAATGTTCCTCTTGTATTTCTCCAATATTTGTCTCTGCACACACAAAAAAAGCTCCTAGAGAGTAAGGTCAAGAATTGGAGCATTCCTAGGACTGGTGATTCCCAGTTTACTAAAATTCCTCTTCCAGTTATTGGGAAGTCCAAAATCTAGGGTGACATTTAGCAATTTTTAACAAAGTATTATACACTAATCTTTCTCAAAGAAAAAAAGATTAATTGTATGGTTCAACACCATATGATATATATATATATATAGAGTTGAGCTCTAACGTCGATCTTAATTATTTCACCTGTTCCCAAATAAGTGTCCTAATTTAAAAATAATTGTCCATAAATAGGTGCTCTATTTCAAAACTCTATGCAAAAATGATGTCAAACTTTGCAAACTCTTCATATTTTCCATAGTAATTATGGATAATTGTCTGTAAAATCACAAAGAATAGATCAATTCTGATTTGTTCCGCACCTTTCAAAGTTTGAATGACAAATCACGAAGTTTTAAAAATTATCAATTGTCCCATCTGACCAAATTAAATCACCAAGTTTTAAAAATTATCAATTGTCCCATCTGACAAAATCACGTCGGAGACGGGCACATGACGATTCGAGAAGTGTAACCACTCTCGCTGTCTCTTGTCGTCTTAAGCCTCACAATACGACGTCATTTTGCTAACCAACCGTTCATTCCACATATACTTTTTGGCCTACCAACTCAATTTCGATTTCTTTGAAATTTAGTCAGATGGGACAATTGAATTTTTGTAAAACTTTATGATTTAATTTGGTCAAATGGGACAATTGTGAATTTTAAAACTTCGTGATTTGTCATTCAAATTTTAAAAGATGTGGGACAAATCAGAATTGGCCTATTTTTTATAATTTTATAGGTAATTAATTATCCATAGTAATTAATTAGTGCAAATAGTAGTAAAGTTTTCCACTTCCTTAGTATGTAGTCATTTTTTGATGACTAGATACACTTGTTCAAGTATTTTTGTTGATAATTCTTTTTTTTCTTTCTTTCTTTAGAAAGGATGAGTGTAAGGCGATGCTTTTGATGTGGCGAGTGTTTTTACTTAGTCCTTGACTGAATATAATTTTTCCACATGGTGAGACTTTAGTTGTTTAGGTACAATGTGGTGACCACGCTTTGAGTTCAAGTTTTGGAGGCTGCATGCTTTGAATTGTCATTCAAACCATCTTCGATCAATAATGCTTTAAGAGTTGTCCCTTTAGCTAGTGTTCATTGACAAGCCTTTTCTCTGTCTAACCTTTTATTTCTCTCTCATTGATCCCATATTTATGAGATGATTATCATCACAGTCCTTCAACACCTACTTCATTCTTCTCTGAGTTTAACTTTTAATACCCTCTCCCTCAACTTTTTAAGTGTCGTGTTAAAATTGCAAAATATGGGAGCAAGTTCGTGCATTAATTGACAATTAATCCAATTGAAAACCAACAAATCCATCTATCGATATAAAAATTAGAGAGCCTTGTTTATAGTATTTAGTTTGCCCATTATATCCCTAATTCCCTATTATATACTTAATTTAAAGACAATAGTATAATATGAAATATTATTATTATTATTATATTATTATTATTATTATTAGTAGTAGTAGCAGCAGCAGCATAAAAAAATATGTGTATTCTTTACATATTTTGATTGTATTTATAATATTCTTACTTATCCTAATTTTAAAAATAGTTCAAAATATAAGATAATATTCCTTTTTTTACACATATCTAAAATTCTTGAATTTTTTTGTAAAGTTTATCTATTTTTAACATGTATATTTAGTATCTAAATTTCTTGCTTTTACGTGCTTCACATAATCATTTTGATGGCCGTAAGAAATCCTTTTATTTTCTCACAAACACTCAACAACGGGCGACCCTATTATGCGCGCGGATTAGGTTGGCCCTGCTTGGCCCAAATCCGGCTTGAACTCGTCCCGACCCGAACATAGCCCGTTTTCGATCCGAATTTGATCCAAACCTAATCCATGATCCAAGCTAATGATCAATTTTATAAAAGTAACACTTATTATGAATAAAAATGACACTTGTAATGAATAAAAGTGACTATTGCTATATCATGAATAAAAAGTGATTGTTATTATGAACAAAATTGATTGTTGTTAAGAATAAAAATGATTCTTATTATAAACAGAAGTGATTGTTGTTAAGAATAAAACTAATTGTGTTAAAAGTTATTGTCTTTGTGCATAAAAATGATTGTGTTAATGAACAAAAGTAACTATCCGTGTCGGGTCATCTATGACCAATTTGAATGACATTATCTATTTCATACGTAGATTAACAGCAAGTGGCAATCTACTTTAGATCCTCTATTACATTCTAGTATGACATCTTATATTATATTCATAGATAATTGACATATAACCATATTAATGGTTTAAGATTTAGGGTTTATATAAGGAATTAAAACATATACAATAATATTTGAGAATTTAGAACTCTATAGATTGCCACATGCAATTCGTCTATGCACATAATAGATAATGTTGCGCAAATGGGCAATTGATGATCTTAAATAGTGGCAATCCATACAATTCAAAATTTCCAAAGGTTAGAGTGTATATTTTTCTTGTATAAAACCTAAATCTTAAACCATTAACGTGGCCATACGTTAATTATATAGGAATATCATATAAGATGTTATACTAAATGGCAATAGAGGATCTGGATTGACCCCTCTTATATTCTTGCTCAATGAATGAGGAAAATCAGCAAGTGAAGATCATTCATCGTCCCGTCTAGCTGCCGTTATAATGTTGGATAATATGATGACGATATTTATTTTTATTGTATACGAAATACAAATATAATTAAGGTATTGTATTATGAAACCTGTTAAATTATGTAAATTTGATATAAAGGAACTGTATATAAAGATAATTGAATAGTGATGGTAAAAGGGATGTAACACTGAAAACTCTGAGGAATCCCTTGTCTGTCTGGGATCAGGGGACCATTTATTTGGCAATTATGCAAAATGGGCACCTCTTCTAACTGCTTCTTTTTTCTCGAGAGCCTCATCACTGCCTGTAATTTCTGACTGGTACATATTTTTATTATTTTCAAAAACAAGAAATTTATTTGAATCAGTCTCTGAAAAGTCTTCAAATATGATTTTTTTTTTGACAGATTGTTTCGATACTATTATGGTTTGATTACCATGAATGAAACGACAGAAGCTGGTGCGTACAGCTCCTTCTTGGCCATGTTCTTAACATGATTGTGTGAAATAAATTGTCTCAATAAATATTGTTTGTTTATTTATCGCTTCATTGTCTAGTTATACTTCATAAATTTTATAGTTATATCTTAATTTGAAAAGACAAAAAAAAAAATGAATTTTGAATTAATTTGAAAAGAGAAATGTACAAATGAATTTTGAAATGTAGTTAAAGCTTTAATTAAGAATAAGGAGACGCTTGGTATGATGAAATAGAATAAGAGGGAATGGAATGAAGGTCAATTTCATCATACCAATTAAGCACCTCATTTTCCTCATACCAAGCACCTCCATTCCATTCTGCTTATTCCATTTCATCATACCAAACACCTCCTAAAAAGGTCATCATGGATGGCAAACACTTAAAGATCACGAGTTGGAATCGTGACATCATATATATCTTAATTTAATTTTTCTCTTTGTAGTTGTCTCTTCATTGCATATATAAAAGGAAGGATTCAAATGTCTTTTTTTTTGTTTTTTTTTTTACGATAGCTAATCCTATATAAATATTTATACATATATATATATATATAGTTATATTAATTTGAAAAGAGGAGAAAGAAAGATGAATCTTGAACTTCATCACTTGTATTCGCAATGAGAAATGAATATCTTGAGATTTACTTATATGCTTGAACACCAATTAAGAAGGTGAGGGACGGCGAGTAGCCAAAGATCACTGAGTTGAAATCCCAACATTGTATCTTAAGTGAAGCAAAAAGTGAAGGAAGTGAAGGGCAGTGTAATCACAAGCTCTCTTATGCTACTTTGTATTAATTAGGAATAACTGTGCAGATAAAGTTTCTGGCATCAAATTAACCTGGCTAATAATACAGTCCATTATTTCTGCTGCCTACAATTAACTTTTAAATTAGCTAGGGAAGTAGACACTAGTTTTATGCATACACATTGATTCCTCCAACAAGAGAGTAAATAGCCTCAATAAAAGTGTGTGCAGAAAATAATGTTGGATTCAGTTATCCATCAATGCAGTTTGCCACTAAAATCCAAAAAAGCTATTCCTATCCCATTTCTTGTCTCACATTGTTGATATGTTTTCTTTACCCCCATTGAGATTTGAGATGGCTGGTAATAAATATACCATGAAATGATCCCCTTTTTTTGTATATTATATATATATTCCCATGCAATTTGTTGATAAGTGATCAGTACGCATCACAGTGTGAAACTCCTATACCTTAGATTCTTGGTAGGCAGCCCACAATATTTTACAACCCCAAAATTGAAAAAGATAAGCATTTAATTAATGATTGAAAAATATAGCATGCACATTTCAAATGTCACCACTGCAGAGAAAGAAAGTTCAACACGTCTAATCTGATACTCTCCTATATATCACAGATCTATTCATCTGCCAAACAAGATTTATCCTGAAGGCCGCCACTAAAATTCATCTATATACACACTTATATATATAATCAGCCTTCATTAATTCTTTGAATTTTTATTTTTGATCAGCAAGAAAATATAGTGTGGTCCTCTCCATCTTTTCTATATATCTTGAAGAAATTTCAATTGGAAATCAGTTGGTCCCTCACACCCCAAGCCAACATCAGACTGACGTTGCCCTCACTCTAAAAAGTCCAAAAATCCAATTTGCAGGTATTTCCATTTTATCTACTTACATCATTTTATAATTTTTATTGCTGTCACACCTAACTAATTCTTGGCATTATTAATTATATTGTCAATCTTGATGAACTTGCAGTTGGAGATTTTGTTATGTGTTACTGATACAGATTAGTCCTTATAACTAACTAATCATCATATGCTAGTGCACTAAATGGTGAGAGTTATAATTGACTTGTGTACAAAAACATTATTTGCTGATAACGATATTGCCAAGAGATATGAACATAGGCGTGCATCTGTGAAAACCATTCACCATAATGCCTTTTGTAGTTGTCGATAAAGCATTAAAGCCAACTTTTTTTTTTAAAAAAAAAAAAAAAAAAATTCTAGAGAAGAAATGGTCCCACACCGTCTTCTTAGCTCGATTTTAAGCTTGGTTGAAACTTGAATATTAGTCCAAAACTTTGACAGCTACTTAGCTAAGGTTAACCACAATTAATTCATCAAGACCAAGCACATGATATGAGAATTTGACTAACATCTTCCGATGCCGGTGTATACGTGGCGCCACCAGCACCACTCTGTTTTTCTTGAAGCATGGTCAATCCAATCCCCAGCATCTTCCCTTTTTCTCCAATAACACATCTTTGTATAAGTATATCTCTATATGCTATTGCTCTAGCTAGGGGATTAAGTTTTCTCTTGGAAGCATTTCTTCAGAGTTTTGGAGGCTGATAATTCTCAGTCAAGAAAGGCCATCAATTTTTACTCTTAATTACTAATGCAGCTAGCAGTTTCTGTCTCACAAAATTAATTGATGGCTTCAGACAAGCTGGAGTAAGTAAATTTCTTGTGTTTTTTTTTTTATTTATTTATTTCATACGTGTATATTCGAAATCTGTGTTCTTTCTAGCTTTGTTGAGACTTCATAAGATCTGATTACACCATTTTCTTAGTATTGCTCTCTCAAATGATATGGTGGATGTTTCATAGTCTACAAATCTCCCAATGATATCATTGATGTTCTTGATTCAATCTTTGTGTCCTCTAACTTTGTCATAGCTAGAAGAGAATCTTCAAGATTCTTTATTTGTTTTGAATCAATCTGCAGATAAGTTATAAAGACAAACCTTGAAGATATATGTAGCACACCAGTAATGATTGACATAAAATGATTTCAAGAGAAACAGCAAAGCAAGAGAGCAGCAGCCCAAGCGACAAGGCAGCGGAGGCCTCATCGTGGTCGAGGCTCAAGGATCCCCGGATAGTGCGCGTCTCGAGAGCCTTCGGGGGCAAGGACAGGCACAGCAAGGTGTGCACGGTGCGGGGCCTTAGGGACAGACGCGTGAGGCTGTCCGTCCCCACGGCCATCCAGCTCTACGACCTCCAAGACCGCCTCGGCCTCAACCAACCAAGCAAGGTCGTAGATTGGCTGCTCAACGCCGCCAAGACCGAGATCGATGAGCTGCCTCCCCTCCAATTCCCTCAGGGCGGCACCTTCCTCTCCATGCTTGACAACATCAATCAAGACAAATCCAAAAATGTCTCATCACAAACCCAAGAGAGAGATGACAATTGGGCAAGATCATCACTCACTCATCATTCATATGTTAACCAAAACCCCTCTTCGTTGCTGATGAATACTTCTTCTTCTACTTCAATTCCGTTCAATTCGTTTGTCAGATGGGATCCTTCAAACCTAACCCTCTCTCACCCTCCACGAAGCCCTAATTGCTCGCCGCCACATCAGCAGCCCGAGGACTGGCATAATTTCAGCCTGATGGCGCCGCTGCAGCCTCACCACCATCATCAGGTGCCTGTGTATCAACCTGCAGCTGGAATTGCCGCTGCTGCTGCACAGCCTTATTTCCAGTCACAAATCTCTGCACCCAACGCGGAATTCGACATGAAGCAGATGAACAGCTACCAGACCTCATCATCACCTACCGTTGATGAATCCTCCACCCATTTCAACATGACTGCAAATCTCCTCCCTTCACAAAACAATGACGGTGGCAGATGATCGAATGCGATG
Source organism: Monilaria moniliformis (assembly GCA_034509125.1). Classification (NCBI taxonomy): domain Eukaryota; kingdom Viridiplantae; phylum Streptophyta; class Magnoliopsida; order Caryophyllales; family Aizoaceae; genus Monilaria; species Monilaria moniliformis. Next base: position 30,302 of record JAYDZE010122145.1, read on the forward strand.
AGAGTAGAGTTGGAAAAAGCTATGTGGATTGATGCACCATTGCTCGAGCCATCTTGACATCATCTAGGGCTCAATGGAGATTGTGATTTCATGTTGATGTGATCGAAGTGATCCAGTCCAAAACGAACGTAGCAGACACACACACACACAGTGGTAAGGTGCCTAGCTATGTATACTTATATATAAGAATTGTGTCCTTAATTTCATTTTATTACAATAGATGAACTCAAGGGATTGTGTTATTACATGTAGCATATCAAATTATATATAGGACTGTGGTAAGTAGTAAGTTAATTATTATGACATATTTCCTCTTCATCCACAGTCTGATTAAACTAAATTTATTAATGATTTCTTGCGCTAGATATTCTATTTATTGCAGATGATTTCATGATATATATATATAGATTGAATCCCTTTTTTTGGCCCACAATTTTACTTAGTTCTTGAATCCTTAGCCTCGGCCAAGATGGGAACTCATGCCTAATTCCTCCAAACTTTTGTTTGCAACGAAATTTGATTTATTAATTCTACATAAATATAACATAATAAATTAAAAAGTTAGGTAGCATTATGGTCCCTGCTCCCACAGATAATGAATTTCTCTTTTTCTTGTTCATGTACTAGCTAGAAACATTAAAGTTAAATGTTGAAGAATATAATGAAATCAGACTAAATGCTAGTGATAATTAGTAGAAGCTAGCTAGTAGAAATGTCAGCAGCGGAAGAAGAAGGTTTTTTGTAAATGAGACAGCTGTGGTAACATCAGCTTTAGATTTGAAGATCCAGGTGGAATATTATAACAGATCAAGAGTAATGTTGAAGCAGAGAATAAACGGAAAGAAGTAAAAGAAAGATAGGTAGTGGTCCACATTAAGAAAAAGTGGAAAATAGAAGAAGGAAAATGTTAGGTGCAAGGTACAAGCAGCTGATTAGGGTTTGCTTCTATCTTTGTGAATCTGTGTGTGCATGTACAACTACAAGGACCACATCTCTCTCTGTCTAGATCTCCATCTCCATCTCTCTCTAACTATAGATGTAGCGAGCTCAAGCACCCCAGCAAATTATTTTATAGTTTTTTCACCTTATAAATTTAGACGAAATTTTAGCTTCCTCTAACTTATATATTTCTGTCTCCATATATATGTGTGCGTTCTTTGTGGCATGCAACTCCACTGCAATTTAGGGCTTAGTTTTCTTTTCAGTACCACTATTTCTGAATTAAGTGTAGCAAGTAATCTGGGAATATGTATATATACATATATACAAGATATATGTTCTGTCAGGAAAAAGAAAGGGATGCACTTAAAAATATAATTATGTATAGATGTGTGCTTAGCAGTAATGGATGTCTCTGTATTATATATATACTTTACTTTTGTTCTATCCTTTTTTCTTTTATAAACTTCGTATAGAAGATCGAATATATATTTTACCTTTGTTATATGCCTGTTTAATTAATTAATTTCAAAAGTATTTTCATCCGAAAATATTTCCCTTCGATGGAGCTAGCTGCTATTTTCACAGTACCGCCAGTACATTTTTGGAGGGGAAATTATTGAATCACGGTAGGGACTCGGATACCATAATAATAATAATAATAATAATAATAATAATAATATAACAATAAGAGTAATAATAACAATAATATTAGGCGGCAAACATTAATTGACTTAATTGCAATTCAACAAAGTTATATCTAGTTGGTGCCTTGGTGGAAATTGGTTATAATAAAAATCATTCCCCTCGAGTCTAATTATAACCATTTTATTTTACGTATTTATTAATGTATATTTACACATATATTAATGTCTCTCTTATGTTAATGCTTTTTATATAGTATTGCTATAGTGCTTCTTTTATATAATGTTTTTATCCTAATTAATATACTATTTTTTTTATGATAATCGCAAATTATAAAGACCTATATCCAAATTGGTTTTCAACTAATTATACGAAAAATGATTTTTATTTGATAATCTCTCTACTTGGTGGTATGGTTTGAGAAACACAGAGAAGAATATGAATGAGGGAAAAGAAGATCGAAATTTAATGTAATCAATTTGAGAAAAATGTTTGGTGGATTACTTAATTTGTGATAGAAATGACCGCATTCTATCAGAGTGAACCGAATGAGCATTTTAAAGTAGTGATCAGTCGACCGAACTTTTCTCCAAACTAAATTTAACCGAAATCAAAACTCGAAATTCGATTAGTTGGTCATCGGTGATCTCATTTTCTATCGTAATTTCATAGTTTTAGCGAGTGATCGATTTCATTTCTATTAGATCTAATTAACTTGGTGGATTTGGTACTAGGATTTCATTTTATTTGATTGAGAATGGTGCTGTAAATTTTCTTTTCGTAGGAGGTGTGTTTGCAAAGAGAAATTTTAGATTTCTTGGATTAATTGAAATTGGTTCAACTCACAAAATGACTCTTCAATTCTACTACATAAAGATGACATGCTAAACAATTTTTCTAGAAAATGAAAAAGCATGCTAGACAAGTATGACTAATGCCATAACCAACCTGCATAATTAAATATTGGTGCACATTAACATTTCTCCTTCTTAATGTGCTGCTCCATAACACCAAGAAGTTCTCCAAACTTGATTTTTTTTTTCCTTTGGAAGTACTTTGGTGAAGATGTTCGCCACTTGATCTTCGGACTTGCAAAATGTGATATCTGATGTTTGAACTTGACCTTCTTCAATGACTTCTAGAATGAAATGATATGTGTCTTGTGAAGCTATGAAAAACAGGATTCTTGCTCACGACAATCTTGATTTGTTGTTGCAAAATAACTTAGTAGCTCTGTTTGCTTCATTCCAATGTCACCAAGATTCTTTCTCAACCAATACACTTGTGATGTCGCCATAGCAGCTGAAACATACTCCGCTTTGCTAGTTGAATGCGCAACACTTTCTTGCTTCTTTGAAGTTCAGGGAAATACGCTTGAACCAGGAGAAAATGTATAACTCGTAGTACTCTTCATATCATCCAAGCATCTGGGCCAATCGTGATCACAATAGCTTTGCAAATTAATGTATCCAAGAACTCTCTTTGCTGCACAAGGTGGATTTGACTCAGACTATATTCATGAATCTTGAAAGCATACTAGAAGCAAATATAATATCTGGTCTTGTCGCACAAAGCTACAACAAACTACCAAATATGCTTCAATAGATCCAACTATTAATCTTCTTTTTCACCATCTTATTTCATTATTTTTTTCATTCACCATCAATGGACCATTAAAGTTGGGTTGCTATTATTCGTCCTAAAATTTTCAAAAAATTTCAGCACTTTCTTTGACAAATAAATACTCCATCATTTTCATGCCTAACAAATGATGTAGCAGCTTCATATCACTAATTTCAAATCTCTTCATCATCTCAATTTTAAAGTCATGTATCATCTTCTTATCATTACTACAAACAACAAATTATCAACATATAAAGCAACGATGAGAGTAGATGTACCTCGAGTCTTCACGTACAAATTAGTTAACTCACTTTTGCTTCCTTTAAATCCGTGCTCGATGAAATATGCATCAATTTGGATGTACCATGCTCTTGATACTTGCTTAAACTCGTACAATGCTTTCTTCAATCGATAAACTTTATCTTCGACGCCTTTAATTATAAAACCTTCAGGTTGCTTCAGATAAAATCATTGCTCAATTATCCATTCAGAAAAGCTGATTTGATGTCAAGTTTGTATAATAACCTTTTTTTGAGCTGCAAGAGCAATGGGCATCTAGATTGTATCCAAATTTGAAACCAGTGAAAAAGTTTCATCGTAGTAAATTCCGAGATATTATGTGTAGCCTTTTTGCCATGAGTCTTGCCTTATTTATTTGAAATAATTAATCTTCAAGTAGCTTGACTTTGCAGACCAATTTCACTCCAATAATTTCTTTCTCCCAGTGGCCTTTCGATCAACCTCATATGCCTCTTTCTTTTTTTCTTTCTTTCTTTATTTATTTATATCACATCAATTTTATTTTATTTTGCATAGCTTTTCTCCAAGCTTTGTGCTCAGCTTCATCAAAATTTTCAGGTTGGAATATGACTTGATGAGGATGTGGATGAACTTGGATTTTGAATTAGAACTTGAATTATTGGAGGATGAAAAATCTGCACATTCATCACCATCTCCCTCATCTTCAATAGTCGGAACTTGCTTAATTTCATTAACAACTGATCCGTTCTTCTCAACTTCATTTGCCTTCCAATTCCAACTTGCATTTTTGTCTGATATCACATCTCGACTTGTGATAACACTTCTTGTCTTCAAGCTGTAAAGTCTATAGCCTTCGGATGTGTTGCTATTACTGGTGTTTCATTGAAAAACTCCTGAATGCCTAAGATATCATAGGATGATTGATAGGATACGGCCCAAGCTAATAGGCCCAATATAAGTGGGCCTTGGAATAAAGCTCGGCCCACAAGAAGCTCGGCCCCCAAGGAAGGCCCAAGCAGCTCGGCCCCCAAGAAGTCTAGAAGCTCGGCCCCCAAGAAGCCCAACAGCTCGGCTCCCGAGAAAAGCCCACTTTAAAACCCATGTAAACTCTATAAATAGAGGCTGGGGCAGAGCATTTATTTCATTGAGGCTTGAGAGAATTGTAACGCACGAAAGTTGCAAATAAACTCCAACGCTTTGAGCCGTGGACGTAGGTCTAATTAACGATCGAACCACGTTAAACCCTTGTGTCATTACTCTAAATTCCAGCTCGTAACTACTGTTAATTAAGCCCTAAAAACAAGATCGATCATCATTGAAGCAGTGAAAGCATGTATTATAAATGAAGAGGCTGTGAATGGCAAGTTTATGTTAGTATGGATTTTTTATCTTCTGGTTTGTTATTAAATCAAAATTAAATTCTAGATTCTATAAATGCACCCATGTAACCCTTCTCATCAGAAATATACGCATATTAGTCAGCTTGTGATTACCAATTTACAGTTATCAGTTCATTTTGTCAAAAGGTCCTTTCTAATTCTTGAAATGTTTGTGCTGAATCTAATAGAATTTTGAAAAAATTAATACCAAATGAGAATAAATATAAGAAAATAAGTTATCAAGACACTATTATATGTTTAACGAAGAATGAAATATCAAGCATCCAAATTACATTTAAAGGAACTAATCATGTTTAGACATTTCTAGCCACAAAGTCCAATCAGTACTTATGCCCAATTTGAGCTTACCATGAACACGAGTTCAACCATTCACTGGTCAATTGTGCAGAATCACATGTGAACTTAGAGACATTTCCACCAATTAGCATAATATATTCATATCTTATAAGCATGTATACAAATGTATAGCACCTACCAGCATCAATCCAGAAATTCCTTCCGCAAAGAAGCTATTATAGTTGCCAACATTCCGTAAGACTTTACTTATTTCCAATTGACGTCTGTGATATGATGATGCTGCAGGTATCAACTTAGTTATACTCTGTGAGCACGTAGGACACTTGCATGGCTGCAATGCAGCACCAAAGTTTTAGTACTGCAGAATACAATTTGCTGTGCACAGAAACCAATATATATCTCAACTCACAGAAAGAATCAACTAAGGGGGCATTTACTTTCAGTGGTACTGTGATAATTGATAAAATATAAGATTGAGTATTTAAAAGATAAGATGGTCAGACAAGCTAAAAATTAATTAATCCATCAAGTAAACAATAAATTTGATAGGATATGGCCCAACTACTAGGCCCAGGCAGTAGGCCCAATATAAAAGGGCCAAGAGATAAAGCTCGGCCTATGTAGTTTGGCCCAAGAAAAGAAGACTCCTACATCGACTATAACAGAGGGCAGAAAACTCGGAGGTCTACCGTAAAAGGCGGAGATAAGGTTAAAGAGAGATCGATCATGGAGATAAGCCCGAAGAAAGAGGGAGACACGTTTCAGCTCGATCCCGATAAGAACGGACGTGGGGGCGAAGATCGAGGGCTCATGCGAGCATCTATAAATAAAGGGTAGAATAGAATGAAAAGGGACAGAACTCTTGTAAACCGAAATTATATCACTCAATAAAGAATCTGAATACTTTTCTCCGTGGATGTAGATCTATCTCGATAGATCGAACCACGTTATTTTCTTATGTTCTTTACTATATCGTTACGCTCAATTAATACCCTGCGAAAACAAGATCCATCACTGGTGCCGTCTATGGGAACTTGAATTTTAATTGTGCTTCCGATCGAAGTTTTCTGGGGAATTAACAGTCATGACGAGATTCACGCGATCAATTACATCCAGAGCAGAGGGTGACAACAACAACAACGAAGATGTAGCAACTCGGCCAGGAACTCGGCGGCCCGGGAAGGAGCCAATGAAAGAGCCGACTCCGGAAGGAGCGCTTCAAAACTTGGATGAGTATGGCAACACAATTATCCCGGAAGAGGAAGAAGACGACCAGATCAGCAGAGGAGGGGAGGAGTCACTATTCACGCAGCAAAACCTGGATGAAGCCATTAAAGGTTTCCTTGAGGAAAACCAGGAAAACTTTCTTCGATTCCTCAGCCGAGGCCGAGCCCAGTCAAATGATGAAGAGCGCGTTGCCTCATCCAAATCACGGCGCCCCAACGCCCTTAGTGTTCAAATACTGAACTCACATAACGCGAAAAATACATCTGCACGAGCTGGTTCTCAAGCCAATCGTGCAAGGGATGAACATCGCGAGGTGCCAAGAAGGGACGGTCCATGTCGGCATCGTTCTCCGGCAGATGACGAGCAGGACTTCGGCTTAGGAGGGTTCGATAGATACGGGAGAATCATCACCCCGTTTTCTGATAAAGTACTTCACACTCCCCTCCCGGACAAGTACAAGGTACCAAGCATCGCCCCTTACGACGGCTTGCGCGACCCGCAAAACTTCCTCTCTCAGTACCAGTACAGCATGATCAATCAACAGCTCAACGAGATCCACAAGTGCAAGTTATTTCCGGAGTTGTTGATTGACAATGCACGCAGGTGGTTTGATAGCTTACCACCTGGCAGCATCGGATCGTATCGAGAGCTGATGACGGCCTTTCACCGAAGATTCTTCCAAAAGGCCAAGTCAAGGACCACATCGGCTCATCTTCTTACTGTACGGCAAGGACGAGGTGAATCCATAAGCGATTTCATGACTAGGTTTAACAAGGAGAGCCTAAAGGTCAAGGATGTAAACGACCTACTTATTATCTCGGCTTTTCAAAACGGCATTCTACCTGGTGCCTTGTACAAGGAGATCGTCACGTACGAGCCCAAGACTGCCTCGGAACTTTGGCGCATAGCAGATCGGTTTGCGAAGGCTGACGAAGCTGATAGGAGAAAGCGCGAAGCTGATAAGGTTGAACCTTCCGAGAGAGGATCGAGGAGACCGAGGCCAAGGTCGTCGTAGTGCCCTCGAAAGACTACAACGTGGAACTTTAGAATCCAGGCTCGGACCACGTCAAGGTCCGGAGCGGCCTTTAGAATCCAGGCTCGGAGCTCGCCAAGGTCTAGAGCAAACTCAGTATACTCCACTGACGAAGCCTAGGGCCGAGATCTACGGGCTTCGCGCCGATATGTTCGAGAAGCCGCCCCCATGAAAAGAGGAGCAAAACGCCGAACTAAAGACAAGTACTGCTCCTTCCACGAGGATCATGGGCATGACACCGAAGAGTGTAGAGATCTTAGAGCGGACATTGAAGACTTGGTACAAGAAGGGGTTCTCAAAAAGTACCAAGATCGTAGCCGGTGTACCGGTCAACACGAAGCCCTCCGCCAAAACAAGGGTAAACGGAGGCAGGATATGGCAAGAGGAAATTGTGGCCCTTATGCCGACAAAAGGGCAAAACGAGACCACGACGAAGAGGATGACGAGCCTCAATTCGATGGAGTTATATCTGCTATCACGAGGCTCCCTCTCGGCACTACAAGGTCCTCCATCAAAGCCGAAGCCCAAAATCCCCGACTGGACGAACCCGAACACACGAGGTTCAAGAAAGCCGAAGCCATCATTTTTTCAGACGAAGACCCAGTGCCAGCCATAGTCCCTCACCAGGACGCAATCGTAATGCAAACCGGAGTCGCCAACAAATTGGTCCATCGTGTGTACGTCGACAGCGGTGCGTCGGTAAGAATCCTCTTCAAAGATTGTTTCGATAAATTGGAGATCGATGAGGCACGCCTCATACCGGCGCCGCTTCCGCTGCGAAGCTTCGTACAAGAAGAAACACGCCCGGAAGGAATCATTGGACTCCCTGTCACAGTCGGGAAGTCGCCGACGAGCTCCACTAAAGTGGTACAATTCTTCGTGGTGAAGGCCCCCTCTCCATACAACATCATCTTGGGCAGAGATTGGATGAATGCGGTGAGGGCCGTATGCTCAACATACCACTTGACAATAAAGATCCCCACAAGAGGAGGAGTGGCAGTGATCCGATGAGGTAAAAAACGAGCCAAGGAATGCATGCAAATTACCTTAAGAGGAGCTGAAACTTCGGCTCAGCACACACAGGCATAGCAATCACAGAAGCCCTAGGAGTTGGAACCGAAAGAGACGTCGTCTGCTTTCGATACACTAGTTGAAGATGTCCCGTTATACGAAGACAATCCCCTTAAGGTTGTCAAAGTCGGTTTTGCCGGAGTACCTCAACTGAGAGAGCAGATCATCCAACTCTTAAGGGAATTCAGAGACGTCTTTGCTTGGTCACCCCTCGATATGACCGGGGTTTCACCAAGTATCATCACCCACCTGCTCAAAATCGACCCGGATATTATACCAGTTCGGCAAAAGCAGTGGATCTTCGCCTCGGAACGAAATCAAGTCATACGTAGCGAAGTGCGCCAACTCTTGGAGGCGCAAATACTTTTCGAAGTCAAGTATCCGAATTGGATAGCTAACCCGGTGATGGTCAAGAAAGGAGAAGGGGGATGGCGGATGTGTATTGATTACACCGACCTCAACAAGCACTGCCAAAAGATTGCTACCCACTCTCTAACATTGACAAGAAGGTCGAGGCTCTGGTCGGCTATGAAATTTTTAACTTCGTGGATCTGTACAAGGGATATCACCAAGTCCTAATGAGTGACGATGATGCACCTAAAACAGCCTTCATCACGGACTTCAGTGATTTCGCATACAAGAAAATATCCTTTGGACTCAAGAACGCCGAAGCCACCTATCAAAGAATGGTTGACAAGATATTCCAGCCCCATATAGGCCAGATTGTGGAGGTATACGTAGACGACATCATTGTCAAAAGCAAGGAAAAAGCTACTTGTGTTGACGACCTTAAGATCGTCCTCGGCCTCCTCCGAAAGGTAAATCTAAAGCTGAACCCCCAAAAATGTACATTCATGGTTCGATCCGGAAATTTTTTGGGGTCCTGGGTATCTAAAGAAGGGTTGAAAGCCAACCCATCCAAGGTTCGAGTGGTTCAGGAAATGGAGGTGCCAAGAACCATCCATGACATGCATAAATTGACGGGTTGCCTAGCCGCGCTGAGCCCTTTTCTTTCGAAAGCTGCAGAGAGACAACTCCCCTTTTTCAAAGTTCTTAAGAAGGCTCCGGATTTCAATTGGGGGGAAGAACACAGGTCAGCGTTCGAAGATCTCAAAAAGTACCTAGCCGAACGCCCCACCTTATCCGTCCCAAAAAAGGGAGAAGTCCTTTCGCTATACCTCGCGGCTTAAGATGAAACCATAAGTGCAGTGCTAGTACGAGAAGAGGGACGTCGTCAACTCCCGGTGTACTTCATCAGCCGAGCACTGAAAGGGCCGGAAATACGATATTAGCCTCTAGAGAAAGCCGCATTAGCATTGGTAAACGCTGCAAGGAGGCTGCGACCCTACTTTCACGCATATCCCACACAAGTTCTTACCGACCTGCCACTTCGGAAAGTGCTAACAAAGCTAAAAGCTTCGGGAAGAATTGCAAAATGGGCGATCGAATTGGTCGAACACACTATCTCTTTCTGCCCTCATCAAGCTATTAAAGGACAAGCCTTAGCAGATTTTCTGGTAGAAGCCAAATTCATAGAAAAGCCGAAGCCGACCGAACCTGTCTCGAGCAAGGCCGATGCTGAACCTACAAAGGAGGCACCCAAGGATTGCTGGCAGATGTATGTGGACGGGGCTTCGGGCAAGACAGGAAGCGGGGCTGGCATCTTACTCATAGGACCGGACGGGCACGAAATCACATATCAACTTCGGTTTGCATTCGCAACTACTAACAACGAAGTCGAATACGAAGCCCTCATCTCTGGACTCCGCCTAGCTAAGAGCCTTAAAGTGCCAACTGTGCAAGTTTACAGTGATTCTCAAGTCATAGTAAACCACATGTTAGGAACTTACGAGGCCAAGAGCGAAAGGATGAGGAAATACCTCGAAAAAGCTAAAAGCTTGCAACAGTTCTTCTCGTTTTTCCAGTTGAATCGTATCCCAAGGGGGCAGAATAGCTGAGCTGACGCCTTGAGCAAATTGGCGTCAACATCAAACTCACTTGTAGAAGAAGTTCAGCACAGAAGCATAGACGAAGCCGAGGTCACCCTAGTCACAGACGAGCCTAACTGGATGACCCCCCTCCAAAATTAATTGGAAAATGGAGAACTACCTAACGACAAGCTCGAAGCTAGGAAAATCTTGAGCAAGTCTTTGCGATACGTTCTTGAATAAGGAGTTCTATACTGAAAGTCATATCTTCAACCTCTCTTGAGATGTATAGGACCGGAGCAAGCAGATTACGTACTACGAGAAGTACATGAAGGATCATGCGGAAGCCACATCAAAGCTCGTGCATTGTCGAAGAAAATCATGCGATGGGGATACTACTGGCCCACAATGGTCCAAGACTCAATGGACCTCGTAAAAAAATGTCCAAAGTGTCAAATTCATGGGATCGTGCCGAAGCTACCTCAGACTGACCTCGCCAGCATGCAAAGCCTCTGGCCATTCATGCAGTGGGGAATTGACATTGTGGGTCCCCTCGATAAAGCTCCAGGGCAATTTAGTTCATAATTGTGGCCATTGACTACTTCACAAAATGGGTAGAAGCCGAACCTTTAGTGAAAATCACAAGCAAGAACGCTCTCAACTTCGTGTGGAAGAATATTGTGTGTCGCTTCGGTATACCTCATATCCTCGTCTCGGATAATGGGACACAATTCACAGACAAAGTTTTCAAGGAATTGTGCCAAGAGCTGCAAATCCGACAGAAGTTCACCTCGGTAGCCCATCCTCAAGCAAATGGCCAAACCGAAGTCACAAACAGGACAATAGTGCGAGGACTCAAGGCTCGTCTTGATCAAGCCAAGGGCGACTTGGTGGCAAACTTACCCCAAGTCTTATGGTCATACCGCACAACTCCTCGGACTTCGAATGGAGAAACACCATATAGCTTGGTATATGGAACCGAAGCAGTGATCCCGGTAGAAATTGGGATGCCGAGCCCGCGTACTATAAATTTCTCAGCTGAAATCAGCGAAGATAACCTTCGAACTGACTTGGATTTATTGGAAGAAAAAAGAGACCTCGCCTACATAAGGGAAGCTCGGTACA